>JAPMOS010000110.1:0-135412 GCA_027972325.1 Paratrimastix pyriformis
GCAAACACAGAAAACTGAAACAGAAGAAAATCCGTTCGTCCGTCGAAAACCGGAGGGTAACATGCCGACCACACCCCTTGTGGGTAGGCGCACAGACGGCATGGCAGAGAGACTGGAATGCTACAGGAAACAGAATCGTTCAAACACTTGACAGCAAACAGAAGGAACATCAAAAGAACAAGTGGGGGGGACAAAAGATCCAACAACGGACACGATACAATGAAGGCAAGAAGGGCAAAGACAAGAACAGTTAGAACGAAAAATATTCCCGAACCCAGCCTGATGGGGGCGGAACCCATCCACCATGACCTACCACCTCGGTAGGACAGGCGCACGGGCCCCTGAATCCACCACCCCCACACACGTTGCTCCCTTCCCAAAGGCCCACGGTTGGCAACAGGCGAGAGGTCGAGAGAGGCTAATTCGAGGCATCGGCAGAAGCGGCATGGTCGGGCGTCGAGGTAGCACGAGCGGGCGCAGCAGGCACAGCAGACAAAGGGGACACACCAGCAACAGAGGCAAATAGGGGCAACAACAGGGGCAAATAGGGGCAGCAACAACAGGGGCAGCAACAGGCAGGTAGGTGCAGGTGCAGTGCAGGTGCAGGTGCAGGTGCAGGTGCAGGCGCAGGCGCAAAGCCGGAGCATGATGAAGTCGGAGCCGGAATAGGTGCTGGCTTGGTTGAACGTTCGCCAAGGTGAGTTTCTTGGGCAGCGGAAGAGGCAAATGGATTGCTCGAAGAAGGGAACGGCTCTCCTTCTTCCCCGCTGGACGATCGCCATCGATGATCGGTGGCGAGTTCCACCTCCACCCGCTTGCTTTGGACCACGGCATGTAGTCCCCAACAGATAGGAGGACTCGTTCTGGCGGTAGTGGTGTTTGGTCCACAGACGAGCCGCGCATGATTCCGCACGGCAGTCGAAACCGCACATTCGATTGCTGGAACAATAAAGCCCCAAGAAGTTGGAAAATAAACTGGCTGATCGCTTCAGGCTGCTTCTTCGGATTGTCCTCAGCAGCATGTGCACCGCGTTCGATGATCTCATAGCGGGAGCACGGTGCCTGGCTGACGACCAATGAACTGAAGAGCTCTCATAAGCCCCAAACGCATCCAAGGAGAGCTTGTCCAATGGAGCTGAAGAGGGAACCACAGATGCCGACCCAACTCATCTTGGAAGATACTCTCACCATAGGGTCGTCACGACTTTGGATCTCGGCGTGATCCATAATAAGTTGGAATCGTCCTTACTGAGCTCGTCATGCTCAGTGATCCCGCCAGAAACGGGCAGAACGGAGCAAAGGAACGTGCAACGCCGAGACTTCAACCGGGGAATAACTGATCGATTGGAACCAGTTCCACACCCCATCCGGGAGCTGATTCGACAGACTTTGACCATTCTTCCGGCCGTCCGTCTGATTCCGCCGGCAAAGACCTCTCCTCCGCATCGGTGGGAGGAGGACGAGCCCGAACGCGAGAGCCTCGTCCGTATTTGCATCGCACCTCCGGCTCGGTGCTAAATTCGTTCTTGTTAGGTCCCGCCCCGCCGCCACGCACACCGCACCAGGAGCGCCCCCTGCCCCGACCCCTACCGCCCCGAAGGCCCCGACCGCCCCGACTGCTCGTCCGACGACGCCCGCCCTGGCGCCGTCGAGCACAAGGACAAGGGGAACTGAGCCGCTCGGCCGTCTGTCGGAGCGGGTTCTGGCCTTCCCAGCTGGGATTCTTTTTGGATTCTCAGAACCTGGACGACGATGATGCCGAGCCCGCCCAAGCCCAAGAGGCAGGCCCTGGCGGCCGCCAAGCCCAAGAAGGATCGCGAGGCCCCGAAGAAGGCAAGAAGGCGGCCCCGGTGGCCGCCAAGTCCAAGAAGGAGGCCGCCAAGTGAGGCGGCGCCGCGGCCCCGGCCCCGCCACCGGCCCGCCGGAAGCCTGGGCCGCCTCATGAGGCCAAGGAGGCTGCGGAGGCGAAGGGCTCGGACGACGCCCCCAGGAGGACGCCAGGCCGCGGCACCGGCACAAGCACCCGGCCCCAGTGGAGATCTCCTCGTCGTCGGACGAGGGCGGCCGTGCCCCGAACCAAGGCGGGCCGAAAGGCCCGGCCGACCGACCCGACGACTTCTCCCCGGAGGCCGCTCGCCAAGTACCCTGCAGTCCGTCGTTGATCTCGTCAATGCGTACCTTGCGCGCCACCCTCCCTCCTCCCACCCCGCTCGCCAAGTAATGCAGTCCGTCGTTGATATCAATGCGTACCTTGCGCGCCACCCCTGCCTCCTCCCACCACTCGTGACCTGTTTTCATCGTTTCTTTTGAACAAGTTACTGACTGCACATTCCCTTCGCTTCTGTTCGGGTTGTTAGGGGGCTCTTCGATCTCTGTCGGAAAAGTGCCACGGCAAGAGGATGTGCTGCTGAGCTCCATCGACCCTGCCCGAGCCTCGCCCGGCCCCTTGCCCACGAGCGCCCCGGGAGCAATTGTGGAATGGTTCGAGAAGCTGGGAGCGGCCGTCCTGTTCAGCATAATCGTCCAAACGTCGGCCCTGGACGAGGCTCGATACCAGGTGGTCGACGGCTCGCACCGGTCTGACAATGCTCTTTTGGTGGATCGGCCTCTAATCGTGCCCCTAGGTTCCAGGTTGCGCGCATCATCGTGGACCCGCGCCGGGTTCCGAGTTGCCGCCCGAGATCACCGCAGAACAGCGGACCGAGCTTCGCCAAAGGGTGGAGAAGCTCAACAAGCTACACCCCAGATCCGGCAGGTCTCGCACGTTGTCTCCGCCCTCATAACAACGCACCTCTTCCCCTGCACAGCACCTGAAGGAGGACTACATCGACGTGGCCGTTTACAACACTCTCGATCCGAGGCCATGCTCGAGCTGCAACATCGGGTCAACCTGCTTACCACGACGCGCGGTTTGGAAGCAGCACCTTCGACGTCCTGCTGAACCTCAAGCGTGCATCCCTCCAAGTCTGTCGTCTCCCGTCTATTGATTATCATCACCCCACCCCCGCCCTTATCAGGCCCCCCAAGCGCTACATCCGTGAGGATCCTGACTTTGCCACACATTTGGAACCCGCCCTCAAGGAGCTGCACTTCCCAAAGGCGAAGACGCCCCGCCAAGCTTGTGAAGATTCTGGAGTGCTTCTCCTGGAGATGCTGTGTGCCCCTCCCAGCTCCCGGTTGAGCGACAGCCGTCAGCCACGAACCTGTGGCGCATCTTTGAGGTCCGCATGCACCAACCATTTCCACGCTGCCGCTCACACGTCCTGCCCGCCAGGCCAGGGATGCGGAGATGAATCGGTGGCTTGCTCGCGCCATGTTGGAGGGGTCGTTCAGTGGTTCTGAGGCCACCCTACTGCAGCGGCCGATCTCAAGAAGCCCATTCGGCAGGCCGAGCAGACCTTCATGCTGCTCGAGGCCCACGATGCAGCTGAGGTGGCCGCCGGAGACCACCCCCTGTCCTCAACCTGCCCCCCCGACGAGGCCGCCTGGGAGATCCCAGGTGCCATCTCGTCCGGACCGAGACCTTGCCTTCATGAACTGCCTCAACGTGCGGCCCTTCCCATTCCGCAAGGGCAAGGTTCGACTCCCGGCCTTCTCCGAGGAGCTGGGTGAGCTGGGCTGCCCGTTCGAGCGCCTCAACGAGACGGACGTTGGCAACATGCCCCAGGAGATCACCTTCATGGACGGCTGGCGTCTCTCCGAGTTCGAGTTGGTCCTCGGGTACTGGCTGGGTGGTGCGGCACAACTGCCACCGGCAATGCAGGACTACCTGATGCCCGAGCACTGCCCGTACGCCCGGCTCTGGGAGGAGATGGGCCACCACGACATCCCCGTGCCAGCAAGCGCATGCTGAAGACCGTCGACCGGGAACTACGTGAGGAAAGGCGGGCACTCCGGGAGGAAGCCGCCCGAGCACCCAGAGCCGCCGAAGTCAGAGCCGGCCAAGCGGGCCACCCTGAAGGCGCTTCTTTCCCAAGCCGAGCCGACCTCCGAAGCCGAGGCCAAGGCGGCGGAGGCCGATGACGAGTATGAGGTCAAGGCCTGCGCACTCCCACCGGAGTCGGCCACCGAGGAAGCCCAGCCTTCGTCGAAACCGGTGCCCGAGCCCGAGCCCAAAGCCAAGCTCCCCGAGCTAGCCAGGCTGCCGCCGCAGCCCGCCCCCAGGCTGCCGCCGCAGCCCGCCCCCAGGCCAAGCCGCCGCAGCCCGCCCCCAGGCCAAGCCGCCGCAGCCCGCCCCCCAGGCTGCCGTCGCTCTCAGCCCCAGCCGGCTCAGCCTCAACCCCAGACCCCGGCCCAGGCCCAGCAACAACACTCCAAGCCACCGCAGCAGCGTCAGTCGCCCAGGCCACCACCAAGCCCGCGTCCGCTGCGCCTCGTTCCGGCCCCCAGCTGCTTTCCGCACCCGCGGAGGGCCACGATCCCCGCGGGAAAACCTTGGCCCGGTTCTACTGCGGGATGCCGAAGCGATCTTGTTTCGCGCGAAGGATAATCCCGGCCGTGTCTGCAGTTTCCAACTTGTTGGATCCCCACTAACATCCTCGTTTCATTCAATAGACACTGTATACCTTGGCCGTGTTGGATGCTCCTGGGGCATTACCGACGACCCTCGAGACAGACCCACCCCGGACTACGGATCCCTGGCCCAGTACCTCGACTCGTTCATTGCCCCCAATGGTACCATCATCGTGATGGATACCGAGGCCAACCTGTCCCAGCAATGGACGCCGGCTCTCGAGTGCTTCAATTTCGTGAGCGATCACCGAATTCGTGCCATCTGGGGAAGTCCGTGATTCATTCCCTTCACAGATGCAATTGGTTTTAACTTGTCCTTCATCACTTCTTCGCGCAGATTACCTCGAGGAGGCCAACCCCGGCCGTCGCTCACCGGGAGCCCCCCGCCCTGAGGAGGTGGAGCTGCCCATCGAGGTTTTCCAGCGAGGCCACGAGCGGCCCGTCAACTGGCGCTGGGATGTACTGTGCCCTTCTCCGAGTGCGAAGTTGGCCGAGATGAACGCCCGGGCCAACCCGCGCACCAACGCGGTCTACCTGCGGCACCAGGCGGGCAGGCCCGCTTCGCCAAGCCGGCCGATCTTTACGTCTACCTCTTCCGCCGCTACGGAGGGCCGGGCCCTGTGTTGGACTGCTTCTGCGGCTGTGGGCCAGCTCTTGGCGGCAGAGGCCACCGGAACGCGCGTTGATCTAATTGACCGGGCGCCTGCAGTGGAGAGCCTCATGATCGGCCACGTGCCTCCGGTGCTGGTGCACCGGCAGGACGAAGCATACCTGCCCCTCGAAGCCCACGAGACGGAGCTTTGCAACGTCGTTGCACCCCCTGTCGACGAATGGGACCTGCATCTTCCTCTGCTCCCCCCTCAAGAAGAACCTGCCCCGCCTCAACAAGAAGAGCAGGCCTCCGAGCAGACCACCACCGCCGAGCAACAACAACAAGAGCAGGCCTTCGAGCTTCAAGACGACCAAGAGGGCCCCTCATCCCCGCTCCCGATGATCAGCCTTATCAGTGGCCTCCTCCTTCCGACGAGCTCAACCCGCTGCTGGACCCGCTCAGTCCGGATGCTTTGGGCGAGGACCTTCAGCCCGAGGAAATCGAGGACTTGCCGTAACTTGTAATACAATCCCTCTTTTCGATCCTGATTTTTTTGGTTTGTTTTTTCTAAGAAACACGATACATCGAGAAATTGCCTCGATTGAACAACAAGCCACCGGGCGGGATCGGGACCCGGAGGGGTCTGGGACCGGGAGTAGTGCTCGCTGGACGGGCTGCATGACCAGGGTGATAGCCACTCCTGTGGCGCCTCTGATATGGAGCCAATCGAAGTTGACGACCTCCACCGCTTCCTGAGGAGGAGTTATTTTTCGGAGGTGATGATGGTGACGAGGCGGCACATGAGGAGGCCGAAGAGCCAGCCCTTGGAGACCTGGACCCCGCAGAAGCCGCGGAGATTGACGTCGTGGTTGATGTAGCAGCAGACGATGGTGATGTGGCTGATTATGGAAGCTACGACCGGACGGCGCGGGGATCCATCTAATCCTTGCCGGGATCGAACGTCTGTTTTTGGTTTTTCGGGTCATGATCAATGCCCCCTTTGTCTCATTTTTCCAGTTCGGGAAGGATCACGCAGTTACCGGTCGAACTGTCTAAAACACGCCAATGAAGGGTTGTACCGCGTCGAGCGGGAGTTCTGCAGCGGCTCCGCTTCGACCACGAGATCCGCGATCGGCCCATCTGGGTGCCCGTGATCTACCCGCTTGCCCGCCGTGTGCGCTTGCTGCGGCGCTTGCATGTCCAGCAGGGGCACCTCAACCGAGATGCCCTGATTGCCTACTCGAAGGGCCTCTTCTACATTCATGGCGTGGATCAGCTTGCGCGGGACATCATCGGGACGTGTGGCCAGTGCCAGAGCGTCCGGCCCACGTACGAGCATCCCAAGTACCACGCCTTGGTGGTCAACCGGCCCCTCGAGGTGGTCGAGCTCGACTGCGGCGGCTTCGAGATGAGCTGCCAGCCGCCTCGCGCGTTCTGCGTCCTGGTGGACCACTTCACGAGCTACATGTGGGCCGCCGCGACATGGGAGACGAAGGCCACCGGGCAGGAGGTGACCGACCTTCTCAGTCGTGTGTTCACCAGCGACGAGCCCAATCTGCTCCCCACCCGGATCGTGACCGACAATGGGACCGAGTTCGTCAACCAGCGCGTGGCCGAGTGGATCGCGTCTGTTCTGTGCGTTTCGGATTTGCTCTTCACAGTCATCAACCCGCTCAGGAACAAGAACCTGCTGCCCGGGGTCCACATGGAGCACCACCGGTCGAGGCCGTACTACCCCAGTCTCATGGGAAGGCCGAGAACGCCGTCAAGAAGATCAAGAACCGGGTGATGAAGATGCGTATCGTGCCGGCCACCAACCGCGAGCTGCCGTGGCAACCCTTCCTGCAGCCCGCCGTGCACCTGTACAACACGGCCACGGTTTCTTCGGTCTTCCAGCAACGCCCGGTTGTGATGATGGCGCTCTACCTCCCCGAGTACGAACAACTGGGCGACATGGCCCAGCTGCCGGACAAGTTCGCCAACCTGACGGCCGCGGAGGTGCGCCAAATCAAGGAGGCCGTGGCGTTCTACCGGCACCGCGAGTACGGCTACATTGAGCGGCGCCGCAACAAGGACCAAGAGACCATCGAGGAGGGGACTCGCGTCATAGTCGCCCCGCCTGCCAAATGGCGCCGGCCCGGCATTGGCAGGTTCTGCTGGTCCGGGAGGGTGGCGGAACGCATGCGTAACGGCACCTACGTCATCGAGTTTGAGGATCGGGTCAAGCCGGGCATTCCCAAGGTCTACGGGCGCAACAAGCTGCGGCCTTACGATGCCACCTTCGATGCCCCGCTCCCTGCTGCGGGAGGCGCTCTGGTCCCCGTCGTTGATCGCCGGCGTCACGCGCCCCCAGAATAAAACACCCCCAACCCCACCATCCCCACCACCGCCCCCCGTCCCGAATTTTCCGGTCCGGTTTTCTGCAAAAACAAAAATGATCTTATACGAATGCTCGAGGAGGGGGGTGGGGGGTGAAATCGTTGGAGGGGGCCGGATGCCATCAACGGCACAATCGGGCTCGGGGGTGGTGGGGAGGGGGGGCTGCGTGCATTACCAGTTTTCTCCCAGAGGATCCCCAAAACCGGCTCTCGCTCACCCCCCCCCCCCCCCCCCCCGTTCATGAACGCCCTGTGCACTCTGGGTTCTTGTCGACGCCCCGTCCATACAAAACCGGAAACACCCCCCCTACCCACCAACCCGAACAAAGCAAAAGGAAGTCAGTCACTTGTTGGTCAAAAACAACGAACGATAAAAAAAGGTCACGACTTGGAGGAGGAGGAGGAGGGAGGGTAGTTTTCCAAGAACGCAGTGCACAAAGCAATAACGGACTGCATTAATTGCCGGGCCTCCGGGGCGAGCTCAGGCGAGTTGGGACGGCCCCGCTTGCGCTCGGCCTTCGCCTTGGGTTCGGGGGCTGGGCCGTCCTCGTCCGACGACGAGGAGTCGACCAACACCGGGGCCGGGTGCTTGGTGCCCCGGTGACGCGGCGGGGCGTCCTTCTCGGCCGCCTGATCCTCCGCCGAGGCCTCCGAGGCCTCCTTGTTGGCCTCGTGATGCCCCGGCTTCCGTCGGCGGGCCGGTGGCGGGGGGACCGGGGCGGCGTCCTTCTTGGGCTTGGTGGGCGCCACCGGGGCCTTCTTGTCCGCTTCGGGGCCGTCCTTCTTGGGCTTGGGCTTGTTCTTGACCTCCTCTTCGGGGGGGCTTGGGCTTGGCCTTCTCCCTTTGGCTTTGGGCTCGGGGAGGCATCGTCGTCATCCAAGATCCTAAAAAACAGAGATCAGGTGTGAAAGGCAAGAAACCACTGCGACAGACGCCACGCGAGCTGCACCGGTTGCCTTGTCCTTGTGCTCGATCGGGAGGTCCTGCGTCGGGAGGGGCGCGGTCGGGGCGGTCGGCGCAGGGGGCGCTCCTTCGGCGGTATGGGTGGCGGCGGGGGCGGGAGACCTAACGAAGAAGGAATTAAACCGAGCTTGAGGTGAGATGAAAACACAGACAAGGGCGCGGGTTGGGGCTGCTCGGTCAGCGGCTCGTCACCGCCAATGTCGACGCGCTCGTCGTCAGCGGCGAAAGCAGGGGAGGACGGCCTCCCAATGCTCTCGAAGGCGTCTTGAATCACCATCAAATGCAGGGGCGCAGCGAGCCCCCCCACAAGCTTCGAGGCGGCATTGATGCGGCGACGGAAGCTATGACAAAATGTTGTGGGAAAACAGAAGGGGCGATGACAAACAAACCAATTGATCGCCACGTGTGGTGCCTCGGCCCAACCCGGGGGTTGAAGCGAGAGTGTGCCCTCACACCAAGCAATGGCATCTTCGGAGGTCCTGAATTGATTCCAATCGATAGAGTTCATCTGAAAACGGCAAAAAGGCGCGTGAACAAGGAAGAGAACCCGGGGTAATGTCCACCCCGCTGAGTTTCACCGAAAAAACCCTTTGGGACATGTCGGAACACCGATCCGAAAAATTCGATTTCCATTGATTAATTCCATACGAGTCGTATGGATTTTAGTACCCCCGACTAACTTCGGGATAGTCGATTCCCTTTGTCCCCCTACTGGCCTGTTCTTTCTTTTGATGTTCCTTTTGATTGCTGTCAAGTGTTTGAACGATTCTGTTTCCCGGCGATATTCCAGTCTCTCTCTTTCCCGCCATGCCGTCTGTACGCCTACCCCTGAAGGGGTTTAGGTCGGCATGTTACCCGCCGGTTTCGACCGGATGAACGGATTTTCCTCTGTTTCAGTTTTCTGTGTTTTGCGCGCAGTTACTGGCAGTCGAAATAGTATGACACACACACACACACACACACACACACACACACACACACACACACACACAAGGCGAGTACCAAAAAAGTACCAAGGGCGGGTACCAAGAATACCAAACAACGCGGTACAAGAACTTTAATGGTACTTTTCCGTTGTCATCTTGGAATAGATTGCTGGTCAAGGCTCAAATCTCCTTGTGGATGCACCCCCCCAATGTTTCTGTCCCTCGGTAATATAACATGGCATTAATTTGAACCTGTGGTCAAACCCAGGTGATATACACTGTTTCCATTTTCCGGATTCGTTAGAGTTGCACGAAAGTTGTAAAAAAGGAGAAAGAAGTGGAGAAAGAAAAAAGAAAGTGAGAAAGAAAAAAGTAAATTTTTTGTCGTTGCGTTTGTGCACGAGGGACCGTCTGGGACTCGAGGCGAGAGGTCTTTCTTGGGTGGAGAAAAAAAAGAAGAAAGAAAGTGGAGAAAGAAAAAAGAAGAAGAAAGCAACTTTTTTCGTGCAACTCTAACTCTGTTTTTTCTCTTCTCCTTCCTTTCTTCTTCCAAGAGCCAGCCGAGAAAGATGAAAACGGCGGAAGAAGCGCCGCTTTCGAGCAACTCTAGTATGAACCACACATTGGCCCCGTTCACATTTAGTATTGGGGGAGACAAATTTAGTTTAGCGAAAGAGCCGGGAGGAGACGGGGAAGAGGAGGGGGAAGAGGAGAAAACAAAGTGCCACACTCACGCAACAGGCAGGCAGAAGTCCTTGTTGTGCTTTGCATGGCAAAACAATCTTCAGATGTTCATAAAAAGTGCGGTTCGTTATTTTTGGATGGCGCAGTGACGGCGCTGGCTTTCGCCAATGGCCAATTCTCATGACCATTACGAGGCCAAGGGAGGAGATACCGATGCCGCATCGGACACACCAGCAGAATTGTCGGCGAAGAAAGGAGGGGCCGGCACAGTGGCGGTGAACGTGGGCACAGGAGTTTGGACATCGGGTGTGGGGTCGGGACTGGCTGCTGACTTCATGGGCACCATCTCGTAGGACTGCTCGTTCTGATGATCGGGGAGGCCCTGGCCCGCCTCGGCAGAAGCCGCTTGGAGGGTCTGCGGATGGACGGTCGTGGCTGGGAAGAAGAGCGAACCGAACGAAGTTTCGGATGAGCGTTTCAAAGAGAGCCTCACAGCCGGTGAGGCCACTGTCGCGCAGAGCAAAGTCGAGCCACATGGCGTGAACATCCGCCAACCGAGGGAAGGAAGACGGACCACGCGAGGCGCGCCGTCTCTTGGTGAGAACGACGACGACGACGATCGCCGCGCCGACAAGCATCACGGCGCCCACCACGAAGAGCGCAATGGAGCCGCCATTGATGCCGCCTGGACAAAAACAAAAGCAGATCGAAGCGCACAGGGCGATTGTGAGGCTTCGCACGCAAAGCAAGTAAGCAGACGCAGCAAACGCAGCTGACTCAGCAGACAAGCAGACACAGCAGACAGAGCAGACAGAGCAGACAGAGCAGACAGAGCAGACACAGCAGACACAGCAGACACAGCAGACACAGATAAACCTGACACGGACCGGTGATGAAGTCCCCATCGGCCACGGCGCTGGCCGCCACGTAGGTGAACGCGTCCCGCAAGAGGGCGCTCGTCATGTCATAGTTGAACAGCTGCACATCGGTCACAGAATCCACCGTGGAGGGGGTCCCCTCGGGGGGCGGCAGCACATAGGCCCGCACCAACTCGCTCGAGAGCACCTCCACCTCGAGGCAGCTCTGGCCGCCCACCAACAGGGTGGCGTTGGGGCGCAGGTGGGTCCCCGTCAGCGTCACCCGGGTGGCCGACTTGAAGGAGCCCCGCCGCGGGCTCAGGCTGGTCAGGGTGGGCGCCTCGGCTGCCGCGATGCGATGATGGGGGAAATCACCCAGAGTGAGTTTGAGCTGACAAAGAGACGGCCGCACACGGCCGCACGCGGGCGGAAAAAAGAAGGCTGGCGCCTGACCCCGTCGCACGCAAGAATGGTGGAGCATCCATTCGCCGCCGCACACAATGCGGCGTGCCTCCCTCCGGGCTGACAGACCCTGGTAGTAGAAGCGGGACGGCAGGACGGCAGTGGTCCCGTCATTGTTCGTCACCACCACATCCATCGGCCCAATGGGAAGGTCCGCCCCCCCATTCGCCGCCAACAGCCGATGACGGGCGCTGGCCGCGTTGACGGTACACCGCAGCGAGTTCCCATCGGAGGCGATGACGACGCCCGTGCAGGGCAGCGTGCCCACCTTGACGGTGCACCCCGGCCGGAAGTCGGACCCGGTGACCGTGATGGCGGTCGGCCCCGAGGAGGCCGTGATGGCGGTCGGCGAGACCCCGCCCACGGTGGGCGCGGTGCCCGTGAAGGAAAAGGCCCCCACCGAGGTGGTCGAAATCCCATCACTGTTGCGCAGGGTTACATCGGCCGGGCCCACTGGGCCGCCCGCGGGCACCGTGCACCGGATGCGGCCGCCTGATGGGCGGGGGATGGTGGAGAGATGGATGATTGATGATGGTGCAGTCTGTGCGTGGGTGGTGTTGGGTGCGTGGGGGCGGGTGGGGTGTCTTGCCATCCGGTTGAGGGTGCCCATACCCTTCGGTCCTGCTTTTCGACAAGCCAGGAAATGGACCGTCCCGATTCCTTTTGCCGGACAAAAAGTGACTTGTTTTCCAAGACAATGCACACAGACAGGCACACGGGCACGGACACGCACACACGGGCACGGACTGGACAAGATTGGATTGGCGCAGGTGAGGCCGCCAATGGCCACCGTGACACCGGCGCGCACGTTGCTGCAGGTGATCACCACTTGCGCTGACGAGATGGCCTTGGCAGAAGCGGGGCTGATGGAGAAGAAGATTGGCGGGTAGACAGGCGAGCCAACCGCTGGAGAGGAGGCGGGAAACAGAACAGGGAAAAGATGTCAATTTCCTTCGTGGGAGCTTGCTATGCTTTTCGTGTGTGATGCTCACTCACTCACTCTCACTCTCTCTGGCTGCTCCGAGCAGCAAGGGGCAGCGAGGCAGGCGATGGGACGGACGTGTGTACTCGTATCCCTGAATCAGGGTGGCCTGAGTCCGATCCGCGTTGGTGACGGTCACGTTGACCACGGCCTCGGCCCCGGGAGGGCTGCGCACGCGGAGGGTGTGAGTTTCGTCAATCCAAAATGGGCAAACAGAAGACAGATCGATCGAAATTCATTCAACATCAAACATCAGAAGCCTCCATTCCCCATTCCTCCACAAAATCTCGACTCATGACGTCACCTCCGTTTGTTGGAGTCATGTGGTGGTGGGAAACCACAAGCAGACCTGGTGCAGCCGATGGTCGTTTCGTTGGACACAACCACATCAAGGCATGCCTGGCTCCCCAGGTGAACGACGGCCCCGGCACGAAATCCGGTGCCCGTCAGGGTCAGCCGGGTGGAACCACTGGTTGGACCAGAAACGGGACTGATCGCCGAGAGAACAGGTACCACTCCTGCACAGACGGACGCCATCATCGACAACCCCACCAGGCAGCACCCAACAGGAGCCAGTGCAGCGAGAAAATGAGGTACACTGCTCGAGAGAGGGAAGGACGAGAGCCCGTAGGGCTGTGGAAGGAACCAGTTCGCGGACCCTGGAACGCATAGCCAGCAGCCAAGGTGACGGTGGTTCGGTCGCTGTTGGTCACCACGACGTCCACCGGACCCGAGGCATCCCCGGCCGGCGCAGTGCATGTCAGCACGGTCCCATTGGCAGAGACGACCGCGCCCAGGCAGTCGTGTCCGCCCAGTGCCACTTGAGCGTCCGCGCGCATGTTCGAGCCGGCCAGGGACACCAGGTTGCCACCTGCCAGGGGCCCCACGTCTGGGGTGAGGCCGGACAGAGCCGGAGACGGGCCCTGGAAGATGTAGGCATCCAGCAGCGAGCCCGTCACTTGGTCAGGATTGGTCACGCACACGGAGACCGTCCCCACGGGGCGTGTCCCCGCGGCCATGGTACACGAGAGCTGAGTGGCGGAGCAGGCCGTCACGGTGCAGGACACGTTGCCGATGGCCACCGTGGGGCAGCTGGGCGCACCGAAGTTGGCCCCGACAATGGTAAAGGACGTGGGGGCCGCAGTGACGGACGGGCCAAGGGCGGGCGTGAGGGAGGCGAAGGTGGGCGTCGGGCCTGAAGTGCAGATGTGATCCCATCGCCCGTGAGATGACACCGCCCGGGAAAAAGAATCAGCGAGTGAGTCGACAAGGGGCAAGGAGGGGGCGACTGTGATCGCCCCCAGTGCCCAGTCGTCGTAAGGAGACCCCGTCGACCGACCTTGCACCGTGACCGCCACAGTGGCCCGGCGACCTCCCCGATTGGTGACGTTGAGCGGCTGGCTCCCGGCCAGCGACGAGGGCCCACACAGGGCCAGAATGGCCGTGTCACTCGACTGGACCAGAGAGCATGTGACTGCGCTGGGCCCGGTGCCCAGGGTGACCGTGGGCTGATCGAAGGCGGTGCCCGACAGCGAAACCAGAGCGACGGTGGCGGCCGGGCAGAGCGTCGGGGTGCAGCCGGTCAGTGTGGGCTGCAACACTGCAGGGATGGGAATGACAAAGCAATCAGTAAAGTGCGGGGGATGAGTCTGGCAAGACATCTCGAGCTCGGACGGGCTACACGAGGAACACCCCATATAAACTGGGGGCGCCGCACACCGCGGTTCCCCCCGGCCGGAGGAAGCCACACCTCACGGGTCACTTGGCCCAGACTCCCCCCGGAGTGTAACGCATGGCGCGAAGGCGCGCGAGAGATTTCTTATTGTCGCCTGCGCCCTCGCAAATACACAGTCTCTAAAGACACACCACATGAACAACAACAACATGCAGACACGAGAAGAACACGGACCCTGGTACGTGTAAGTGGTCGAAGCAGCGAACCCGCCCAGATCGACGAGGGTCAGGTTGGCAACCTCGACCGAGCTGGCGGGCACGGTGCACTGGAGCTGGGTATCCGACCCCGTGCAGTTGAGGGTCACCGAGCCCAGGGTGACGGTCGGGTTGAAAAAGTTGGTTCCGGCAATGGTCACCGTACAGCCACCGTCGAGCGCGCAGGCGGGTCCCACCGAGGTGATGGTCGGGTGCGGGACTGGGCACCGAGAAGAGAAGACCAAGAGAGGATCCGCGAGGGGTGAGCACGAGAGGTGGGTGGAAGACGACATGACAAAGAGAGGGCCACCGGACACCACATGACGACAGACAGCTGTAGAGGTAGGTCATTGAAGCCGCGAAGCCGCCCGCGTCGATGACGGTCAGGTTGGTGGACTCGTGGTTGCTGGCCGGCGCGGTGCAGACCAGGCTGGTGGCCGTGGGGCTGCCCACCAGTGGGCAGGACGCCCCATCGATGGTCACCGTGGGCACGTGGAAGTCCGCGCCCTGCACCGTGATCTGGCAGCCCAGAGGCCCGCAGGCAGGGCTGGCGCTACTCACGGAGGGTCGGTGCACTGCAGCCACCAAAAACAAACCCCAAATGGTGGTGATCTGTGGTTATCTGACTGACGGCAAATCTGTTTTTGCTGTAGAGTGGACCGAAAAAATCGGGTTGTGGCGGCAAAAAGTCTGGCGGCTTCTTTGTCATATCAAAACAAAATCATGGGTCGTCACATCAAGCCATGGGCAGAGGCAAAACAAGGCCAACACAACGGAGGGAGGCGCGGACCCAGGTAGGTGTACGTGGCGAAGGCCGCATAGCCACCGGCCGAGATGACGGTCAGGTTGCAATGTTCTGCGGGCGCCTGGGGCGCCGTGCAGACGATCTGGGAAGCCGTCGAGCTGGTCACTGGGCAAGCGAGCCCCCCAATGGTGACGGTAGGCTCCAGGAAGCCGCTGCCCGTGATGGTGATGCTGCCCCCGGTCGCCTCCACCTGCGGACTGGCCCCACTGATGGTCGGGTGCGGGACTGGGCAGAGAGAAGAAAAGGAGAGGAGCCGAGGGGTGAGCATGGGATGTGAGACGGTGCCAACCAAATCTGTTCTACATCTGGGACAGACAGCTGTAGAGGTAGGTCATTGAAGCCGCGAAGCCGCCCGCGTCGATGACGGTCAGGTTGGTGGACTCGTGGTTGCTGGCCGGCGCGGTGCAGACCAGGCTGGTGGCCGTGGGGCTGCCCACCAGTGGGCAGGACGCCCCATCGATGGTCACCGTGGGCACGTGGAAGTCCGCGCCCTGCACCGTGATCTGGCAGCCCAGAGGCCCGCAGGCAGGGCTGGCGCTGCTCACGGAGGGCCGGTGCACTGAAAAGAAAAAAACGATGATGCGGTTTCTGCGAATACAGGTGGCACGGTGCAGGGGAAAAAAAAAAAAAAGCCAACACAACGGAGGGAGGCGCGGACCCAGGTAGGTGTACGTGGCGAAGGCCGCAAAGCCGCCGGCCGAGATGACGGTCAGGTTGCAATGTTCGGCGGGCGCCTGGGGCGCCGTGCAGACGATCTGGGAAGCCGTCGAGCTGGTCACTGGGCAAGCGAGCCCCCCAATGGTGACGGTGGGCTCCAGGAAGCCGCTGCCCGTGATGGTGATGCTGCCCCCGGTCGCCTCCACCTGCGGGCTGGCCCCGCTGATGGTCGGGTGCGGGACTGCACATAATGCAAACAGCAGGGAGGGGAGTGTGACGAAAAAACAGGTTTATCCCCTTCGGGAACCAGGGCGCAACTCCCGAACTCGGATTCTTCTCAGACTGCAATCATCCCACAGCCCCAGCGAACAATCCTTTCAGGAGTCGGATTACCCAGCCAGTCAGCCCACCGACAGACTGTTGTAAGCGTAGGTGGCTGTGCTCGCCAGGCCGTTGCTGTTGGTGCAAGTGATCGTGTGCCCCGTCTCGACCGTCGTGGCGGGTGCCTGACAGGTGAGGCTGGTCGAGCTGACGGCCGAACAGCTGATGGCGACGCCATCCATGCGGACCGTGGGCTGAGAGAAGCCCGTGCCCGTGATGGTAATCGCGCATCCGTGGGCGGGGCATGCCGGGGCCACAGTCGTGATGGTGGGCTGCGGGGGGGCTGCGGGCGGAGGACGGGCGGTGGACGGGCGCACAGCGAAGGAAAGTGTATGAAGGGAGTGTTTCACAACAATTCACGTGAATGTTCGTGTTTCACACGAGATTGACCAACTGGTCCCCTCTCCAGGTCCACGAACAGACCGAAGCTGAAGATGGTATCCAGGATCGGCTGGGTAAAGAACCCGTTCGGCTGATCCAGCGTGACGCGCGCCCGATACTGCTGATCAGGCGAGTACTGCCCGCTGGCAAAGGGGCACCCCGGGCATCTAAGAGGGCGGGGAGACCAAAGCGTGACGGGGTGAGAATGAAAAGGGACGCCAAACGCACAGGAGGGACGTCGCTCCATTCACCAAACAGGACGCACGGATCCATCGACAGGCTCACCGCATCGGCACCGAGACAGACGTGGGCACGCGCACTCGGCCCGTGTGGTTGAAAGTCAGAGCCTGGGTCACGTTTGCCGCCTGTCCCAGCGGATCAGCGACCTCCAACACAGCGGCCCACCCGAAGAACAGGGCGGGCGGGTCGTCAAAGGACAGCTGCATCACAACCGCATCAGGGGTCATTTCCAGCACGGCGATGTGGTTGTGGTAGAGCCGAAGGCCCACGCTCAAAGTGCCCGAGTCTCCGTTGGCCAGAGCGGAGCCCCACGTGGTGGCTGCCGTCACATCGGCTTTCGTTGCAAGGCCTTGCCATTTGGCAGCGCCCGAGCCCAAGGACCCGCTGTTGCCTGCCAGATAAACGAGGGACCCGTCCTGGTGCGATGCCCAGACGCCAGTGAGATCGGGAAGAATGGTCGTGCCCAGTCCAGTGTGGCCCGCCGTCCCGACGATCGCATTGGATGCCGTGAAATCACCCGCGCAGTCGAAGGTCTCGCCACTGCACAGCCGCACGGCGCCCAACCCGCCAGCCGCGTCGGCGACCGCCGCGTAGAAGAAGGACTGGTTGTACAGAGCCGAACCCGTCGGCGGCATGACAATCTTGACGGAACTCCCTTGGATGGTGGTATTCGCGGAGAGCGTCCCGGAACAGGCCACCCCAGGCACGCACAGGACATAGCTGTTGCCAGTGTACACATCGTTGGCCGACCCGAAGGCCCGAAAGATCATGTTGCCTAAACGAAGGAAGCGTGGTACGGGATTGAATTCCGACGAGACACAAACGTAGACACAGAGACTCACGCATCCATAGCCAGCCGCAGAGACCGTGTCAAGGACGCCAGACCATTGGGCAGGATCCAATGCAAGTCGGTCCCGGACGAGTAGAACTCTTGGTTGTAGTTGCCGATCCAGGAGACGTTCGGATCAACCATGGAGCCGTGACACCCGCCGTCAATGGGGCAGCTGATGAACATGGGCCACGCGAAACAAAAGAAAAACGTGAGACGAGTCCGAGAAGTGAGATGGCCATGACTGGATGATGGGGATTGCATGGTGCATGGCTGGTGGTGTGTTCAGTGGACAAGCATATGTCACACGGGTTCTTCGACAGACAGCGTGAGCGACTGGGACGAGGCCTCCACATCGCCGTATCTGAAGATGTAATAGCGCGGCGAGGCCTCAGGAACCAGGTAGATCATCCCGTTGAAGCCGCTCTGATTCAGGGACAGGACATGGAAATACACAGCATGTTTCTCTGGAACAGCATGAACGGGACAGGACATGGAACAACATGTAGGAGTGACCCACGAGGAAAAATCAACCCTCTCTTGGACGCGGCACATGGAGAGAACATGTGTATTGATGAGGACGCACGCAGGCGGCACGAGAAGAATGAACATGCACATGACGACTCAACATGAATTCAGCCACTGGAGGTTACCGTTCGGCCACACGCACACCGTGGTTGAGTGTGTGTGTGCTGATCCTGCTATTGTGGCCGATGTGGTGACGAACATGCGGTTCATGCCGTTGTGCTGCCGTCGTGCCGTCTGTTCTTCTTCGGGAGAATGGACACGGGGACAAATGGCGGGGCGGACAGACCCAGCCCTCCGGAGCGACCAGGCTGCGATCGGGTGAAGTGGTGTCGCCCACGCATGGCCCCTGACGCGAACACCTGGATGGGGATGGGCAGGAGGGCGAGGGATTGGGGGGGGGGGGGGGGGGTGAGATGTCGGCGATGGGTGGACGATGACGATAAGAGAACTTTTGTGCGAGAGGCTGATTTGAATTAAGGACGAATGAGACGAATCCCTCCCCTCCCTCCCCCTCCCCCCCCCCCCCCCGCTCGAGTTGTGGATGTTCCCACGGAGCCGAGTCTTGGCGTATGGGGCCAAGAAAGGGACATGGTTCGTCGAGCGGAAGGGGAAGACAGACCAGGTCAGGGAAGACCGGGTCCCGGTTGACCGGATCAGCAAGGCGCCGTTGGGCAAATCCTTATAGTTGAAGTTCGAGATGCCCAGAAGGACAGTGGTCGGCCCGTAAGTGCCCGCGTAGAAGGATGCGTTTCGAGGACCCCTGACCGCCACGACAGGGGAAAGACGACAAGCCAAATGAGCCAAGCAGCAGTTGCCGTGTTCATGTCTGGGTGAAGTATCACGCCTTGCTCATCGTCAGGTCCCGCCATCTTGGGTTGATGCAGCCATTTCGCCTCAGGATGCGGGACACAATGATGACAATCGTTGGCTGCCCCTCCAAATGCCAGACAGCACGACCAACAACAACAGACCAGATGACAAACTCGGGGCTGTCCGACTTCAGGAGGTACTCGCCATTCGGGCGGGGGTGGATGGCCAAATTGCAGCTCGGGAGGTCCGTGATCCGGTCAGGGGCGGCGTCCACTGTCAGTCCCCGACAGCCTGTAGCACCGGAACACCTGCACCACATGAGAGATTGGGGGGTGCGTGTGTGTGTGTGTGTGTTGTGTGTGTGTGTGTGAGAGTGCTGTTGGTATCAGCAAACCCCCCCCCCGACCCCCCCCCCCCCCCACACACACACAGGACGGAGACAGAGACAGAGACATCTCCGGGGTGGGTGGGGGTGGGGACGGACCAGATCAAGATCCCAGCAGCCTTCACGTGGACGATGTAGTTCCCGTCCGCGGTCCACATGAGAAACTCTCCGCCAACCTGCAATGGCCATGGAGGGATGTGATGGGATGGTGCGAAGAGAAGAAGAAAGAAGAAGTCAGACGCAACCCATACAACAAACCCACCCGGGAGGCAGAAATCAAGCCACAAAGGGCGGGATCCCTCCAGGCGTGCGCCCGCGAAGACCAACACTTCCTGTGCCACGGATTCGCGCCACAAAGCTCGGGCAGCACCCGCTGGCTCCTCCACCCCCCCCCCCCCCCACCCCCCGCCCCGCTCTTTGCCCCGCCAGTTCCGCTGTTGTGATCCCAGAAGGAGCGTCCCGGGGCATTGCGTGGGCCAGCCCTCGAACATCGAATGATGATTGCGAGGAGGGGAGGGCTGGCGGGGGGTCAGACGTTCTGGCCTGCCGCCGTGCCGGTCAGCCCGAGGGCGGCCGTTGGGGCCCCAACTAACGTGTCGGTGGGTGTGAACCTGGAAAAAAGCAGCGATCGGGTATCAGAAGATGCGGTGCGCGTGCAAGGTCCCAACCGCCTGGACGGTGGATGTCCAGCCCACACCGCGGCAGCCAGACCAGTAGACAGCGCCTGCGCTCCCGTTGAATCCCTTGTGTGTGACGACGTAGTTGCCGCCCACGGCTTCCTGGACCGTCAAGCCGAGATACTGGGGGGATGCGACCGACAAAGGTGAGTGCAGGAAGAGGGAATCCGGAACTAACAGGAAGAACCAACAGGAAGCGAGGAGGAGGGAGGTGGGCAACCAAACGGCTTCTTCTTTTGGTTGTTGGGCGGTCGTCCTCCTCCCTGCTCTTCCTCCCTTCCCTCCTCTCTTCGGTCTTGATCCCCATCGTCCCCGGGCGTTCGTTGCGGAGCGAATGAACGAATGAGGAGAAGAATGCGCGAGTGATTTCAGCATCCCCCCCCCCCCCCCCCCCGGACTGGAGCGTCAGTGTTGGACACAAGAAGCAAGCAGGACAATGCCCAGGGTGATGGAGGAGGCCGAAGTGGTCAAGCAAGTTGACGGCAGCGAACGGGGACCAGTTGAGCTGGGAAGGACGACGGACCCCGTCGGCCTCGCTGCCCACAAGGCAGGTGGAAGCGCTGGCCACAACTCCGTTGCAGCCCTCGCCGGCCAAACCGCAGTGGCAGACGGCCCCAGCCGAGGAGAAGCACGCGGGGCAGGACAGGACATAACCGCCCGTCTGGCGAGGTGAGGCAGAGAAGAAGGATGACATGAGAGAAGGACCTCATCATCATCACGCCACCCACTGGATCCAGCGCACAGGCACAGGCACCAGGCACCAGGCACCAGGCACCAGGCACCAGGCACCAGGCACCAGGCACCAGGCACCAGGCACCAGGCACCAGGCACCAGGCACCAGGCACCAGGCACCAGGCACCAGGCACCAGGCACCAGGCACCAGGCACCAGGCACCAGGCACCAGGCACCAGGCACCAGGCACCAGGCACCAGGCACCAGGCACCAGGCACCAGGCACCAGGCACCAGGCACCAGGCACAGGCGGAAGAAGCCAATTGGGGAACACGGCGCGAAGGGGCGAGGAACCTTCCACTACCCTCTCTTCTCTGTCGGGAACGGACCGAGAGCACAATGACAGAGGGCGGTATTGCTGCGCCGATGGAGGTCATGGCATTGGCGGTCGAAAGCGTTCCCTTGCAGCCCGTCGGTGGACAGTAAATCGCCTGTGTGCGTGTGTCGAACAGAAACAAAGGAAAAGGAAGAAGGGAAGAAATGCTTTGAGAGGACAACGGGAGACCCGGACCAGTGTGTGTGTGTGTCGTGTAAAGAAGGAACGAAGTAACGGGAAAATAAAACAAAAACCAGAGAGGTAGAAGAGACAGCACGAATGTCACTGCACCCGTGGGCGAAGGAATCCCCTGTGGAGGGCGTTTGATAGGGCTCGTTAGGGAGAGGACGGACCTGCCGTCGTGGCGTAATGCGGAGGGACCCCCACCAGGTGGTAGCAGCGAGTAGCGGCGCAAGGGGATTTGCACAACCACCCACCACCACCAGATATAGCAGGGAGAGCACGCACACCCAACGAACGACCGGTCCATATGTCCAGTCCCTTCGGAGCGAATCGCACACCCAACCACCCCTTCACCACATCGGCCCGTCATGTGCATAAGTGAACATCGGCGCGCAACACCGAACCCGAAAAGCTTCGGGGGAACCCGGAGGCTCCCGTCCGCCAAAGCGGATAGCAGCCGAAGTAGGCCGCCAAGACCCGATGAGCATCGGGAGAGAGCCATGTGCACTCTCTGAACAAAGGACGCAGCCGGAGCTGCCTTGGTGTGCGATCCCCGAAATTCGGGGAGAGAGTCCGGAGACCCTCTATGTCCGACAGTACGGACTCAGCCGCGGACCGCTCAACTGGCTGGGGACCTCTGTGGAAGTCCCCCTCCGAGGAGCAGGAATGGCTGACGAATGTGTGTCGTGTAAAGAAGGAACGAAGTAACGGGAAAATAAAACAAAAACCAGAGGTAGAAGAGACAGCACGAATGTCACTGCACCCGTGGGCGAAGGAATCCCCTGTGGAGGGCGTTTGATAGGCTGTGTGTGTGTGTGTGTAGGTGCACGTGCGTCTTTGGGACAGACCGAGCCGCCGAATCCAAATGCGGTCACGACATAGCCGCCGTTGCTGAACTCAAACCCTGACAAGGCCATGTTCCATCCAGGCCCCCCCCCTCCCTCCTCCCTCCTCCTCCCTCCTCCTCCCTCCTCCTCCCTCCTCCCTCCTCCTCCCTCCTCCTCCCTCCTCCTCCTCCCTCCTCCCTCCCTCCTCCTCCTCCTCCCTCCCTCCTCCCTCCTCCTCCCTCCTCCTCCTCCTCCTCCCTCCTCCTCCCTCCTCCTCCCTCCTCCTCCTCCTCCTCCTCCTCCTCCTCCTCCTCCTCCTCCTCCTCGCCTGTTCCTGCCTGCCCTGTTGGCGATCACAGACGGAAGTCTCCGTTGCTCAGAACTTTCAGATTGGTGGAGCCCCAGCTGCCCTGCAGTTGGGCGACCTCGTTGAGTTTGCTGCCCCGGGCCGTGCGTGACCCAAGCAGGGAAAAGGAAGAAGGAAGCATGTGAAGGCGGGCAACCCGACAGCGCGATCCGCCCCACACCAACGGGAGGGGAAGTGTCTCACCGTGAGCCTCACGGGGGCGGCGAAACGGGGTGTTCTTGACGGCGGGGTGCGTGCGACGAAGTGGGGTGAGCCGTTTGGCAGCCAAGACAAGGCGCGTGCATCTTCTCTCCCTTGCCGCCTGTTGCCAGACCCAAGGCACGGCCCGGTGCTGTGGAGCAGGTGGACCCAATTCTCACCGGAGAGCACGTAGTTTTGGACGCTCGGCAGAAGCGTGAAGTGGCTACCGACGCAGGTGATGGCTGCGGTGCCAATCTGCACGGTCAACCACCCCACAGCAGAAGGGAAGAGGAACAGTCGTGGCAGGCAAGAGAAGGATGAATCGGGGGGGGGGCAACAAATCATGGGGTGGGAATGATTATGGGCGAGCACTCAGGGGGGCGGAAGCCAGACCAGCGCCTTGGTGTGATCGACCAGCCCCACGGGGATCACCCCAGCCCAGGGGTTGAAGAAGGCCACCGCCCCGGCATTGGTGGCCGACGTCGTCGGATTGTCCCACAAGGGGGCCACCATCAAGAAGTTGCCGTTGTCGAAGTAGAAGATGTGGGCACCCCCCATGTAGGTGTCCGTGGCCGTACGGATGGTACCCACGCCATCCGAGGCCGTCCCTCCCACCTGTGCAAAGAGGGATGGAAGGAGTGAACAATGGTGCCAGCGCCAGCACCACCAGCACCAGCACCCAACACCCAGCACAGACCAAGCTATTGGACGCCGAGATCAGCCCGGCAGCAGGATTCGTGGCGTTGCCCACAGCCAAGAAACCTCGCCCAGAGTACCAAGTGCCGGAGCTGACCACATAAAAACCGCCTGCGAGAGCTGTGACGTGGTAACCCACCTGTGGCAGGGAGGAGAACAGGGTTGGGTTTGCGTGCAATATTGCCTCTCAAAGGCACGAAAACGACGTCGGCCGCTTCCTGAGCACGCGCGCACACACGCATCGCAACCAGTGTGGCCGATCGGCCCTGACCTGATCATTGGCATGGCTGCCGACCAACGAGGTCGGATGGGCGCTGGAGACCACTCCCGCACAGCCGGTGCTCCCGGAACACCTGCAGCCACCCAGTCCACAAGAAGGGGAGGCCATGTTGAGGGCGAGTGCACATCGCCCAGACGACACAGCCAAAGCGACCACAACGGGACGGGGAGGCCAACAAGAAGGTCGCAGAAGAAGAGCAGAAGCAGCGCAAGAAACGAAGGCCCAATCCACTTCCACACGAAGCGCCCAAAGAAAGCGGGATCCACGAAGCCAATGAACGCAATGCATCAAACCATCGGGCAAAACGCATGTGGCAAAGGGAAAGGGGAGCAAGCCGTCAGGCCAGGAAACAGACCAAGTCACGGCGCCAGCATTGACACCCGCCACGGGGTAAAAATATGGCGACTGCACAATGTAGTTGCCGTCCTGCAGCTCGGTGATCGTCGGGGAGTAGGCCCAACCGATCCGCGAATTCGACAGACTACCCACGAGCGAATTGGCTGCGGAGGGCGATGAGTGTGTGCGTGTGTTGGACAGAGGGAGGAGTCGATGTGACAAACAGAAGAGGGAGCAGTAACGAGTGGCAAGGCACGGGAATGGTGTGTTGGTTCAAGAGCAACACGGGAAGCCAGACAGACAGGAATCGCTGACGCCAAGACAGGAACCGGCCACGGCCTGGCAGTGGCGCACCAGACCGGCCTGCGTAGCGGTCCCGTCGTCGCCTGTGGTGTGCATGATCGAGGAGGAGGGTGGAGGGTGGAGGAGGGAGGAGGGTGGAGGAGGGTGGAGGAGGAGGAGGAGGAGGAGGAGGAGGAGGAGGAGGGAGGAGGGAGGAGGAGGAGGAGGAGGAGGAGGAGGAGGAGGAGGAGGAGGAGGAGGAGGAGGAGGAGGAGGAGGAGGAGGAGGAGAGGAGGGAGGAGGAGGAGGGAGGAGGAGGAGGAGGGAGGAGGAGGGAGGAGGAGGGAGGAGGAGGAGGGGAGGAGGGAGGAGGAGGAGGGAGGAGGAGGAGGAGGAGGGAGGAGGAGGGAGGAGGAGGAGGAGGAGGAGGAGGAGGAGGAGGAGGAGGAGGAGGGAGGAGGAGGGAGGAGGGAGGAGGGAGGAGGAGGAGGGAGGAGGAGGTGGTGGTGGTGAGGTGGTGGTGGTGGTGGTGGTGGTGGTGGTGGTGGTGGTGGTGGTGGAGGTGGTGGTCGTGAAATGGTTGGAACGCCGATCAGGGCATTCGAAAAGCGTCGCCGAAGATCCGTCGCATCCCGGCGGAGACGATCACCTGCCCAATGGCGCAGTCGCGGGGAGGCTGTGGTGTGGGGGGTGGTGTGTGGGTGTGTGTGTGTGTGTGTGTGTGGGGGGGACGGGGAGGGGGGACGGGGGAGGTGAGGTCAAAACGGAGGCCTTTTCTTCATGGCGGAAAGCAAAGCCTGGGTGCAGAGGGGGACTGGAGCAGGGAACGGAGCCATCCCACCCCACCAAGGATAAAGGAGCGCAGACATGATCACGGCCCCGACGGTCCCGTTCCAGCGGGGCATCTGCACCAGGGGAGGCCGGAGCGCGGTGGCCTTCAGGAAGGTGGCCCCGACAAAGCTGCCCGTCGCCTCGGCGGCCCCGACCAGCTCCCCCACCAGCGACACGTTCAGGGCGAAGTCGTAGAGGCCAATCCGGCCCCGGCCTCCGTGGGCGCCGTGGTCGGCCACCGCCAGGACGGTGTCCGTCAGCCAGCCCAGCAGAACCCCGCTGCTCCCGGCCGTCAGGGGGAGTTGACCCAGGATGCGAATGTGGGCCGAGTCGGCCTGGCCGTTG
Source organism: Paratrimastix pyriformis (assembly GCA_027972325.1). Taxonomy (NCBI): domain Eukaryota; phylum Preaxostyla; family Paratrimastigidae; genus Paratrimastix; species Paratrimastix pyriformis. The sequence goes on from JAPMOS010000110.1 coordinate 25,354, forward strand.
TTGCCCATTCGGTGCAGACGCTAAAAAAGAGTGTCGAATTGGTGAAGTGAGTGGGTGGGAGGTGAGGCAGGGGCAAACCTCCAGGGTGTCGTCCCGTGCAAATTGCTCCGGACGATCGCAGACGAACCCCTCAGGGGAGGGTCGCGAGTGGATCGTCCCCTGGACGTGGACACCACCAGCAGCAAGGGTGAGGGCAGCCTCCAAGACGCCAAGGTGGATGGTGACGGGGACGGGGAAGCAGTATTCCGTGCCTTCCTCCAATTCACGTCCCATGGCAAAACTAAGTCATCGGAAATTCGAGGGTGGAAAAGTTCAGAGCCAAGAGCACAGACATCCCCACGGGTGCGGAACTCGCGATGCCACGGAGCGAAAGCATGACGGACGAGCTCGAGTTGAGAGCAGGGGCGATGGTGATCTGGGGACGACACTCAGTCGTAATGAGTTCATCCTTGGGAGGGGCGAGAGAAGAAACGTGACTGCTGGAAAACAAGCGCAGCAGACGATCGCTTGGTGCAGATGGGGTTCGGTGTACTGACGCGCGCATGACTGTCTTGTGGCGGCTAAAAATCAGGAAGAAGGTGCCAATTGAGCCAAAGATGGATCCAGGTCAAACCAGCGAGGGCCCCAAAAAGAACGAACAGGAGGAAGTGCGTCATCCTGGCCCTCTGGCTCTCTTCCCAGTTCCGGCTTCCCAGGATTTCCGGAGCTCCGGCATATGAACCCAAGAGATTGAAAAGTCTCATGAGTCTCGGGTTGACCGTCGCAGCCGCTGGATTTCCGCTCAAGCCTTGGGTGACAAATACATGCCAAAAGTTCCCGAAGTCGTCGCCGAGGACTTGGCAGTTTCAAGTCTGTTGGCCCCCCAACTCCTGCCATAGGTCCTCCATCCGGTCTATGTAGGTACCCCATCCGGGTGGGTTGACGGAATGCTGATCGCAGAGTATGTCAGAAAGGTCATCTTTCCCATGTCTGCGAGCAGCGCAAAACGCTCGGCCAAGACAAACGTGCGCTCGGAGCATGCTTGCACTGTTCCTCATGCGAGGTGGCCAACAGTGACCGCAGGGACCGAGCCAGCACCCAGAACCACCGCCCGGCCGCAGCCGTGGATTTCCCTCCGCCCCTACGACACCTTCACGGGTCGCCCTGATCCGCGCAGGGGTGGGACGAGCCACGACAGCGCGATAGGAGGAGGACGCCGCCAGTAAGATTTCGTGCGTGCGTTTTTCCTCTGAGCACTGCATACCCAACAGGCTCAAAGATCATCATGTGTGCGTGTGTGCGTGTGTGCCGTGTAAAGAAGGAACGAAGTAACGGGAAAATAAAACAAAAACCAGAGAGGTAGAAGAGACAGCACGAATGTCACTGCACCCGTGGGCGAAGGAATCCCCTGTGGAGGGCGTTTGATAGGCTCGTTAGGGAGAGGACGGACCTGCCGTCGTGGCGTAATGCGGAGGGACCCCCACCAGGTGGTAGCAGCGAGTGTGCGTGTGTGCGTGTCATGAGAGACCCCATGGGCACCCCCCCTGTATTGATCATAACTGAGGGCGCCGGGGTGGCACACAGACACAGACAGACACGCACGCACACGCACAGCAGACAGACACACATTGCCGTGAACGTGTTGTGAAATCGAGGCCGTGAGCGTGTTGTTTCGAGGGATTCTTATTCCGAAAAGGACGTGGCCAAGCGGTTGAATCCTTAAAAAAAACCGCCCAACAAGATAAAGTGAACACAGGGCACAAAAATTCGAACGCAGCAAGAGAAAAGGTCACGCGACACGACAAGGAAAAACTGAGCGAAAACAGGGTGGGGGACAGCGCGGGGGAGGAGCGAGAGGATGAGAGTGCAGGAAAGAGTAACAGATCGAAAAACGGGAAGAAAAAGCGAGCCGACCAAAAGAAACCAACAAAAGCCAACACCCACATCAACACAAGAAAAGCCAAAATAAGGGCGGTGAGATGGGGTTGGGAGATGATGACGGCGCCTGATGGAATGGCCGAGTGGGACGCAACACAAAACATCACATTCTCGAACGCAGCAACCATTCCGGCCGAAGGTGTGCGTGGTTGCTTGAAAGCAGAGCGGCCGTGCCGAGCGAGTGGACGCTGTAGGCGGCTGTGTCCCCAGGCGCTGTTTGATGGCGTTCACGCCCCTTCGCCAGTGCCACCTGGCAAAAGCCGGTGGAGGGTCTGCTCAAGAACCTTCAATGGGTAGGGTTTCTGGAGGTAGGCCGCCCCGCCCCGAACGAGTTCCTCAATGTCGGCACCCTCGGGGAACCCCGAAGCAATCAGGATCCGGGCGTCGGGCTGAAGGCGCTTCATCTCGAAGAAGGCCTCGCGGCCCCCTGTGGGACCAAAAAAGAAAGGAGGGAGTGTGTGTGTGTGTGTGTGTGTCGTGTAAAGAAGGAGTGTGTGTGTGTGTGTCGTGTAAAGAAGGAACGAAGTAACGGGAAAATGTGTGTGTGTGTGTGTGTGTGTGTGGGGGAGAGTGAGGATGATCGACACCCACAGTGGCAAAAAGGAGCCTCCGAAGAAGGCGGACCCATGCGGGGCATGACAATGTCCAACATAACCAGGGATATTTCGGCCATGTTGGCCTGGAAGAGCTCCAATCCCTCGAGCCCGTCGCACGCCGAGATGACCCGATAGCCCAAGTGGCGCAGCATGCGCTCGCCCGCCTTCCGGACGACATCGTCGTCATCTGTGCGGTGGTGCCCGTGTGCGTGCCGACGTGAAGGAGGTAAGTACCAAGTCCAGTGGGCAGGGAGGGGATGGCCAAATGACAAGAATTCCACAGTGGCGCAAAAACGGACCCACCAGCAAAATGAGAGGCCGTTCCTCGGCGGGGCGGCCGTGATGACGTTTGTGTCGTCGCTCGCGGTCTGCCCCTTCGCCGCCAGCTCCAGCGTCAGCGTCAGTGCCGCCAGTGCCAGTGCCACTGCCGCCAGTGCCACTGTCACCAAAGTTCGTTATCCCGCCGACTGCCGCAGGTACGAGAGTCTCAGCTGCGCGCGGCAATTGGGAGACTCCCGGCGCCGCCTCCACAGGTAGTCCGCCTTCAGCAGCAGCCCGGCGATGCTGGAGGATGAGCGGTTCGATCCGTGCGATCGCATCCTCGATGGATGCGATCCCGAAGGGTTTTTGCAGGTATCCTGAGGCCCCGGGCAGGGTGCTGTCGTCGGGGCCCCCCAGGGCGTCCCCAGAGAGCACCACCACGAGCTGGTCGCTGACGGCCGCCCGAATGCGGGCGAAGGCCTCCCGCCCGCCCAGGCGGGGCAGCCCCAGGTCGAGGAAGACCAGATCAAACCGGGTCCGCCCGTCGGGAGCCTCCAGGGCCTCCGCCGCCGAGAGGCCGTCGCCCAGGACCGTGACCTGTGTGCGGGAGTGGCGCGCCATGCGGGGAGGTCAAATATTCGGAGCGCAGACACGGACCGTGAGCCCGAGGGCGCGCATGATCTGGGCGCCTGCCATCTGGATGACCAGGTCGTCGTCCACCAGAAGCACCGAGTACGGGAACCGGCCGGGGGTGAGGCGCCGATGCGCTCGATGCCGGACGCCGGCGTGATGTCCCGGGGGGACAGAGGCGGGGCTGTGAGGGATGTTACCGGAAAGAGAGTTGTTGGTGGGCGCGTCGGCGGGCGGGCAGGTGGGCCGGGTGCTCCATCAAGTGGCTGGGCAGAGGACCGACCTGCAACTGGGAGCCGTCGTGCGGTGGGCCGGCGAACTGCTGGTCGTCAGATTGGTGGCAGTCGCTGTGGCGGACACCGCGGCACCGGGTGTGCTGACGCTGGTGGGTCCGGGGGCGGGCGGGGGCAACGGAACCGGGGGCAGCAGGGGCGGCGGGGGCGGCTCCGCCAGCGCAACCACCCGCACCAGGCGCGATCGGTCCTGGGGCGCCTCGTCGGCCCCCTCGCCCCGAGTCGGCCGGCCGAGCGGGAACCAGAGGGCCACCTGGGTGCCCCAAGGCCCCGTGGCCACGTCCGCCCAGCCGCCGACGTCCTGCAGCATCCCGAAGACGGCAGCGAGCCCCAGGCCGGCAGCGCCAGCCTTTGTGGTGAACGGCTCGAAGAGGTGCGGCCGCACCTCGGGTGCGATACCCGTCCCCGTGTCATGCACCGAGACGATCAGATAGTCGCCGGCTGTGGCCCCGGCAGGCAGCGGGTCCGGGCCGGGAACGAGGCCCGGCGGGGCGCCGAGCGGGATCAAGGACATCCCGTCGAGTTGGCTGCTCCTCCGGCGACTGTGGCTGTTTCGGGGGGTTGCGGGAGGATCGTCTTCGGGAGGGATCAGCGGCGAGGGCGGGGGCGGGGGGATCAGGGTCGCGTTGGCAGTGGCAAAAGTTAACGTGCCGCCTGTGGGCATCGCATCCCGCGCGTTGACGGCCAGGTTGAGGATTGCGTTGCGGAGGAGGGTCAGGTCGTACTGCGCCGAAAAAGAGGAGAAAAAGGAAACAAAAATGAATTAGAAGAAGGCGGCGAACGGGGAAGGGTGTCGCAAGTGCATGCAGGGGACAGAGCCAGACCGGAATGACGCAGCGGGTGGCCTGGAGGGAAGCCCCCAAGACGATCCGGGGGTCCAACGAGTGCCGAAGAAGGTCGGCCACGGCTGCGACGCACTGGTGGGCGTCGGCTAGGCCAGCGTCCACGCGGGGGGCTCGGCGGGAAAACATCAACAGCTTGGCGACAGTCTCGGAGGCCCGCCGGGCCATGGCCAGCACATCCAGCACGGGGGAGACCGCCTCAGCGTCGGGGTGCAGGTCCCTGGGAGGCCGGGAGAGAGGAGAGCGCCGACGGAACGTTGAGTGAAAACCATGGAGAAACAGTTGCAGCCTCGATCGAGGTGCGGTGCGGAGACTGGGCGCGTGGTGGGGATGGAGGCAGCAGACTGCATTCGGCCCAGCAGGAGCTCCGTGTTCAGGATGATGCCCGTCAGGACGTTGTTGATGTCATGGGCGGCGGCCCCCGCGAACCGGCCCGTGCTCTCGGCCTGCTGCAGGGCGTGCAACTGCTGGCTGAGGGCCACACAGGCGTCGTGTTCGGCAAGGACGGGGGTCAGGTCCTCAAAGACCACCACCAGCCGGTGGCCCTCGATGGCCAGCACGTGCACGTCGACTTGCAGACGGGTTCCGTCCGCCCGCCTGATCCAACCGCGGTGGTGCGAGGTGTTGCTGCTTGTGCTGCCCTCGGCCGGGGTGAAGTACCGATGCACGTGCGGGAGACCCTCGGCTGTGTAGCCCAGTTCCCGGCGAAAGCTGGCATTGACCATGGGGCCCCGGAAAGCCGCCGCGTAGGTGGGCCCACCGGCCAGCATTCGGTGCCACTGGGCCGGACTCGGAAAGGACGAGGCGAAGGGCTGCCAGCGGGCATCGTAGACCACGGCTGGCATGGGGATGGCTGGGGCAGGGTGCGGGAGGCAGCGTGAGTGTGACTGAGAGCAAAGAGGAGAGAGGGGGAGGAGGAGGAGGAGCGGGGAGGAGGAAGGGAGTGAGGGGGTGGAGGGTGGAGTGGAGGGTGGAGGAATGAAGGAGGAGGATGGAGCAGGAGGTGACGGTAATCGGCAGTTGGGCAGCAGTCTTTGCGGGACTTGGGCTGTGTGGGCTCAGTGCCGGCAGCCCGCGCCCCGCCCCCCAGCATCTCAAACTGCACCAAGAGCAGCTGGCGCACCTTTTCTGGGAGGCGGGCGAAGAACCGGGTGACCCATGTCAGGAAGATCCCCAGGGCGGCCATGACAAAGATCGACAGGGCCAGCAGGACGGAGAGCAGGACGAGCGTGCTCGAGGTGAAGAAGTTGACGAAGAGTGGGAAGAGCGGGAAGGCCACGACGCAGGTGAAATTGAGGCCCCAGGCCACGAAGGGACCGGCCTTGATCGCGTGCGCGACGCCCTGGCTGTCGGCCAGCTGAAAGTCGGTCTGCGACGAGAGGGCGGCCACCCGGGCGAGCAGGATATTGTCCAGCAAGCCCGCCTCGGGGATATCGCCCTCATCGACGGGCTCCCCGTCGGCCCCGAAGACGAACACGTGCAGCCGCTGGGGGCCGACCCGGTACGGGTTGGGTGGAATCAGGGCCGTGGTGTTGAGTGCGATGCTGGTCACGACCAGGCCCGCCGGCAGCTCGGGGTCGGTGGGCTGGAAGGGCGCGTAGCATTGCACGATGCGGGCCCGACAGAGTCCGCTCCGTTGGCAGGGCAGCGGCGAGGACAGCTCGCACCAGGCCTGGGTGCGGTGAGCGGCCACGGCCTGCAGGCTGGCCAAATCGGCCGGGGGCGGGACCGACCACACGGGTCCCATGGCCAGGCCCGCCTCGTCGAAGGTCCGGTACTCGCAGGCGGTGGTGTTGGTGCCCGGTCGGCACAGGGTGAGGCCGCCTTGGCTCATGCCCAGCAGGGCCACCGGAGCGGCCAGAGCGGCGGGCCCGTAAAAGAGGACGGCCGACGCGTTACCGGTGATCTCGCCCGCGGCAACTGGGGGCGTGGTCAGCTTGAACTTGGCCAGGTGGGCCACCAAGGGGTTCTGCCAGAGGGACGCCAGCCCCACCCGGCCGTCCAAGTCGCGGGCCACGTCAACGCACGCGGCGAGCGGGTTGAACGGGTTCTTGATGGCAATGTGGGCGTAGAAACCGGTCAGGGTGTTCTCCGTGAGCACCTGCAGGCTGGCGTAGACGGTCTGGTAGGCCAGAACCAGCAACCCGATGGCCACCAGCAGCGTCAGCAGGATGGCAGTTCCCTGCAGGGTCAGCGAAACGGTGCGCAGCTGCATGGCGCACCGGGTGGTTGGGAGCGGTGGCGGAGACGTGGCGAGGGTGCATCGAGCCGGCGGGGTGGGTGGCTGTGGCGCCGGAGTGATCGAGGGTGTGAAGGAGGCGGCTGGGGTGGACACACCCGATGAAGGTCTCGGGGCGGCGGAGGGAAGGACAGCGACGGGGCCATCCGACAGCATGGGTCTGGGCGCGGCGGCCAAGGGGGTGGACGGAATGTGAACCGCAAGGCCGGCCGTTGCTGGGGACGCAGGAGTCGCCCCCGCAGCCGTGGTGAGCCCTGCAGGAGCAGACGGGTTGGGCACCTCGATCGAAGGCAGGGAGACAAGAGCCCCGGTGGGGGACAAGGCTGGGGCGGAGGCCGAACCAACATTGGCAGGCGAGGCAACGGCCTGGCGGGGCGGGGCGGCGGCGGGGCGGCGGCGGGGCGGCGGCGGGGCGGCGGCGGGGCGGCGGCGGGGCGGCGGCGGGGCGGCGGCGGGGCGGCGGCGGGGCGGCGGCGGGGGCGGCGGCGGGGGCGGCGGCGGGGCGGCGGCGGAGAAGGGGCCGTATTCGCGGCACGGTGGGCGGATGTTGTGGGCTTGTTGAGCGGAGGGTCAGGTGAGGAGGCCGCGAGCAGGAGGAGCGGCGGCCGGGCCTGCGCGTGATGGTTGTTCGGAGTGGGCGGTGCGTGAGCAGAGGTTGCGGAGGAGGGGGAGGGGGTGGGTGGGTGGAGAGGGAGGGCGGACAAGGGTCGTGTCCTCCGGTGGGTCGAGAGGGCCAGCAGGGGGACCAAGCGGTGGCGGCTCTGGCGAGGATCCCGTTCTGTTCGAAAGGCCCCCGCGAGAAGCCAGTGGGCAGAGGCGGTGATGGGGTGGTGAGAACAGTCGCCGGCTTGGCTTTTTGGCGTGGCAGGGCTTGGCGTGGCGAAGCATGACGTCGCATGACGTGGCGTGGAATGAGGTGGCGTGGCGTGGCGTGGCGTGGCGTGGCGGTGGCGTGGCGTGGCGTGGCGTGGCGTGGCGTGGGGACGGCAGACCGCGACGGGTCAGGGGCGGACGCAAGCATGGGCGGCTGCCGCTCGCAGTAGTGCGTCGACACCCCAAGGGCCTGAGACGGGGAGGGAGGTGACGCCGACGAATCCCGCGGGGGAGCGCCGACCCCGCGCGGTTGCAGCGGGAGAAAGAGGCTGAACCTGTGTGCGCGGAGGTGTGATGTGTGTGCGTGTGTTTCGAGTAAAGAAGAAAAAGGGATCAACGGGAAAACAAAAAACAGAGGTCGAAGAGACAGCACGAATGTCACTGCACCCGTGGGCGAAGGAATCCCCTGTGGTGTGTGTGTGTGTGCGTGTGATTGTTGCTGCGGCTGCTCCATCCCCTCCGGCCCGAACCCGTGCCTGTGTCCGCTTTGTGAAAGCTGCTGCTGTGGCCGCAGCCAAAGCGCCCCTGTTCCTGCTCCAGCTGATCCAGCTGCCCCGCCTGCCCCCGCCCCCAGTCCCTGCCCCTGCCCCTGCTGCCGCTCCTGCTGCCGCTCCTGCCGGTGCCCTTGCTGCCGCCCCGAGCTTCCTTGATCTGGCCAGTGACTGGGTGATGGACGTTGACCTGCCCGATTTCCCGGACGGTGCCCCCCTGGATGCTGCACTGGGGGGTGCCGGCACCCGGAGGAATGGGAGGAAAAGTCGCGTGTGGCGGGCTGCTCGCAAAAAGAAGAATGCGATTGTGGTGATTAACGCAGAGAGTCGGAATGGAGGGATCATCCTATCATGCCATGACCCGGCTGCTGCTGTGCGATGTGGTGAGAGCGTGAGCTGTCCATCCACACCATGTGACGGATCCCTTGTGGGTCCCGATTTCCGGTTTCGGATGTTGACGAGCTCTTCCCTGAGCGCTGTGCCGCCCTTATTCGCTTGTTCGCTGCCTGCTTGCGTATGTTGGCCTGGTGGACACTGCTTGACAATGGCGCTTCCCTTGTGGATTGTGCCTATACTTCTTGCGGTGTCTTTCCTCTCTTTAACTGTGTCTGTGTGTGTGTGTGTGTGTGTGGGGGGGTCATGTGGGATGGGGAGTGAGCCGAGAGCGAAGTACGGCATCAAACATTTGTCTGCCGCTCCGCTGGCACACAACGGGCAACCTGCCCAAACAATCACACAACAAGCACAAACTCAACGGGCACAGGGGGCGCGGACCGGGTGCCCCAGGGCCCCGTACACAGATCAATCCGTCCGCCCAGGTCCTGGACGGTCCCGAAGACCACCGGGAGCCCCAGGCCGTTGCCCAGCTGCTTGGTGGTGAAGAACGGCTCGAAGATGCGCGAGAGCAGGGCCTGGGGGATGCCCGTGCCTTGGTCTGCGATCGAAACCACCTGCGGAGGCCCGAAGCAAAGAGGGGCAGGGAAGCGGGGGGTGAATTCGGTGTGTAGGGGGGAGGTCTGCATCTGTCTCTCGACACCGTCAAGATCGTCTGAACATCGTCATCAGCCAATCATCCTCAACACCATCCCCACCATGACCATATGATGATGGTGGATGCCTGGTGCGAGGCGAGGCGGACCAGTAACGGCCCGCGGAGGTCCCCCAGGCCCTGGGTGTTGGCCGTGTGGATGACGAGGCGGCCCGAATGGCGCTCGGCCATGGCGTCGCACCCGTTGATGGCCAGGTTGAGGATGGCCCGCCGGAGGAGCGTGGGGTCGCACTGGCCGGGATGGAGGGAAGAGGGGCGGCGTGAGTATGTGCGTGTGGTCACTGGCTGGCGGGTGGCAGGTCTTGCAGTGGCCGGACAGACCTCGGCGATTCTGTACTCGGTGGCCGTCAGGTCGGCCACCACCTCGATGTGCGGACGCGCGCTGCGCAGGTCCTCGCAAGCCTCCTGCGCGCAGGCACAACCAAAATCATCATCAACATCATCATCCGGTCATCATCATCATCAACATCATCATCATCATCATCAACATCATCATCATCCGGTCATCGTCATCATCCGGTCATCATCATCCGGTCATCATCATCCGGTCATCATCATCCGGTCATCATCATCCGGTCATCATCATCCGGCCTCGTCATCCGGTCATCGTCATCCGGTCATCGGCATTGTGCCAGAGCGGCATGAGGCGGAGCAAGATGCGGGGATGCGGAGAAGAGGACGGACTTGGATACACTGGTGGGCGTCAGTCTGCTGGTGCAGGTGCGGGGCGCATTGGCCAAAGAGGGCCAGCTGGGAGACAGTCTGCGAGACCCGGCCGACCATCCCCAGGATGGCCTCGATCTGCTCGTGCACCTCGTCGGCCACAAGCTGCCCGGCCCTCCTGTGGGTGTGGCGCGGGGTGCGGGTGTGATGCGGTGCAGAGCGTCAGAACAGCGAAGAAGCACTCGGCAAAAATCCAAAAAACCAGAGTGATCAGTCTGTACGCCGTGCAGCCAGCCCCACAGACCGAGGGCTCGCCTCGGAGCCGCGCCCCGGGTCTGCCGCGATGGCGGTCGCATCCTCGGCCCCCGCGGTTCCTGCCCCCGCCCCCGCTGCGCCATTCCCGGCGGCGGTGAACTCGGTTCGGGCAAGCTCCAGAGATGTCGTCATCCCGCACAGGCAGTTGTTCAGCTCCACCGAGAAGCCTGCGTCCCCCACGTGCGCAGAGAAAAGGACAGGACGGCATGAATGTCAACAGGCTGACGGGAGCCCCTGCCACCAACCACTCGAATCCGTCCCTCCCCGTGCGCGGGACGGACCGCGGGCCAGCCTGCCGAGGCACTGGATCCGCTGCACGTGGAGAATCTGCCGCTCGAGCTGCAGACGCTCCATCGACTCGGCAACCAGCCGAGAGATGTCCTCCAGGATGAGAAATCGGAGGTCCCGGCTGTGTGTGTGTGGGGGTGGGGGTGGGGGGGGGGTGGGGACAAAGAGGAAGATCGGCGAATGAGCGCGAAAAAAACATTCAAAGAGAAGGCAAAGCAAAGATTGTGTTCGACAGAAACACCGCCTCCAATCCCCTGGCGATGTGGGGGGGACACTTCATGGACTGAGCAATAACCACCCCCACACATGGACGCGGACGCACAGACTCGACATCGACAATCCGGAGCACCACATGCACGGGCCGCCCCGCTGCCGATTGTAGGACCATCCGGAGGCCCTGTTGCTGGTCCAGGCTCTTCCGGGTACCCCCGCTTCCGGCCAGAAACCTGGACAGCGGGGGCACCTCCGTTCGCCGGTAGCCGAAGGTGGCGGTGAAACAGCTGTTGACGTAGACGATTTCCCAGCCCGCCAGCAGGCCCCCCGAGGTCAGGCCGGCCGCTTCGGTGCTCGGGGCAGCGGAGGGCACAAGGGCCGGGGTCGAGGGGGCCGCGGACGGGGCAATCAGAAGCAACGGGAAACAGATCGCGTCGACGACAGCCCTGCGTAAGTCCCGAACAGGAGGAGGCGAGCATCAGAACAGACAGAGAAAAGAAAAAAACACAGTGGAGTCAAAGAGACGGCGCACGGCCCTGTGGGGGGGGGGGGGGGTTGTTGTGCAACAACAAACAAAAAAATCTTCCTTTTTCTGAGTGCATGATGAGGTGGGTCACAAACAAAACCAAAAAATGTGCTGCAGTGAGCGACCTCATCAGGTTCTGCCGCAAGGCGATCTGGTCGAGGGCCTCCAAGGTCTGCAGCACCTCGACGTACGCCACTCGGCACGAGCCGCCGCCGCCGCAGGCCGCTGCCAGTCGAGGGCAGCAGCAGCAGCCGCAGAAGGTGCGGCGAGGGGGTCGGGGCGCATGAAAGTCGGCCAGGGCGGATGCGGGCGGGACCGGGGCGCCGGCGCCGGCAAGAATCATCGAGGGCAGATGCGGCGGCGATGATGGCGGGGCCGGGGCGGCCTGGTCAACGCTGGCCTGGAACTTGATGAGGGTCTTCAACGATTCGCGCACACGGCCTGGGATGGGGAGTGGGTGCCCCCGCATCATCATCACATGATTATCACGGTATCATCACAGTATCATCATCCAATCATCATCATCATCATCATCATCATCATCATCATCATCATCATCATCATCATCATCATCATCATCATCATCATCATCATCATCATCATCATCATCATCATCATCATCATCATCATCATCATCATCATCATCATCATCATCCAATCATCATCCAATCATCGGTATCGGCATCAGAGAGGGATGCGTCACCGTCAACAGGCTCCTAAAGGGAGGCCACACCTCCTGCTGGGCTCGTTTGCCATTCCAATCGCCGCCCCGTCCCTTCGACCAAACCATCAGCCTCCTTCAACACAGGTCCCAACCTCCAAAAAAAAGGTCAAAAAAAAAAAAACCGACGCACGGACCGACGAGCTTTCGGAAGGGGTCCAGCATGGCGTACGTGGCCCAGGCGGAGAGCAGAAAGATGAGCAGCGGCGCTCCGACGAGCGCCCGATGAGGCCGCTGATCGTCCCACGCCACTTGCCGAAGAGCAGCGTGGGGGCCCCGTAGAGAATATCAAGCGCGCGATCCTGTGGATCCAGGGGGGGGCGACGTGTCGATGTGTGAGTGGAGCAAAGGCACTGATCAATCGGACAGTGTGTCGATGTGTGAATGAGTGAGTGTGTGTGTGTGTGGAGTAAAGAGGGAAAAGTAACGGGAAAACAAAAACCAGAGAGGTAGAAGACAGCACGAATGTCACTGCACCCGTGGGCGAAGGAATCCCCTGTGGGTGAGTGAGTGTGCGTGCGTGCGTGCGTGCGTGCGTGCGTGCGTGCGTGCGTGGGTGGGTGGGGTGGGTGGGGTGGGTGGGGTGGGTGGGGTGGGGGGGGGTGGGGAGGTGAGGGAGAAGGAGTGCGGCCGGCACATGATGAGTGTCCGAGCTGCCAGGTCCCAGAGTGTTTCCTCCCTGCCGCCTGCTGTCTGACTCTCTGTCTGCTTGGGGTGTGTTTTCATCAAACAGGAAGAAAGAAAGTAACGGGAAAGTAAAAAAAAATGATGGGGTTTCTGATTCCGTTCCTGTTCTGTTTTCCCATCCCATTTCATCCTCCGTTTCTGAGTGCGTTTGATCAAACATGAGGTCCCACCCGCATCAAACAGAGAGAAGAGACGGCACGCATGCCATTGCGAAGTAATCTCCTGTGGAGGTCGTTCGATAGATTGGGGTGTGTGGGGATGGGTGTGTGTGATACGATCACCGGGCGCACTCCGCGGACCTTTCCAATGACGTAGCGCATGGAGAAAACGGCATACTCGCCGTAGAGCGGGTGCACGAAGGACCCGAGAGGAGGTGCTGGGGAGCGCTGGGGTGCTCGCTGAAGGCCCAGAGCCCGAGGGAGGGAGGGAGGGGGGGTGAGGAGGGGAGGGGGGGAGGGGGGGGGAGGGGGGGGAGGGAGGAGGGAGGGAGGGAGGGAGGGAGGGAGGGGAGGGGGGAGGAAATGTGTGCGCGTGCGGGAGGATCGGCATTTGTCTTGGACTTGACAATGTGTGTGGGCGAGCCTGTGATTGAGTCGCCCTGCCCTCTTGTAAGTGCGCGGGTGCGGGGGTGGAGCCGCCTATTCGGACAGGGACTGTCTTCTGCTTCCCTTCTCCGATGGTACGTACACGCATCCGTACTGGCCTCCGATCGGGCGCACACACATCCTTCGGAAGGCGGACGGACCACACCTCGAACGTTTCCTCGGGGGCCCTGCTCTGCCACCACACGCAGAACGGCGACCAGCTGTGGGTCATCTCGACCGTCGCCAGCGCCCCCGCTTCAACCTATCGAGGGCGCATGGGGGTGGTGAGGTGTGGAGGGTGTGTGTGTGTGTGTGTGTGTGTGGAGTAAAGAGGGAAAGAAGTAACGGGAAAACAAAAACCAGAGAGGTAGAAGAGACAGCACGAATGTCACTGCACCCGTGGGCGAAGGAATCCCCTGTGGAGGGCGTTTGATAGGCTCGTTAGGGAGAGGTGTGTATGTATGTGTGTGTCTTTGTTGTCCGCTGAATCCCTGGGGGCGCGCTGGTGTACGTGTGGATGTGCGGGCGGGATGGGGGCAAGAGGAGGACCTGGCGGGTCTCGGGATGGAAGATGGGAATCCACGCATTGAGGGCGATGGCAGTCTCACCAGAGGCCGTTTGAAACATGACCACCGAGTAAAAGTCCTGCAGGGAGTAAGGATGGAAGGGACAGGAGGGAGGAGGGGAGGAAGGGAAAGAGAGGATGGAAGGAAGAGGGAGGGAGGAGAGGGAGGGAGGAGGAGAGAGAGAGAGCTCGCGGTGCCTCCCCGTGCCAAGTGCGCGAGGTTCGACGCAAACCTTCGTGCGCGCCCGTTAAGGGGTGTGCGGGGTGGGTCTTTGTGTCTTGGTGATTTCGGTCTTTACGGGCCCCGGTGGCTCGGTTTCCGGAATATGAGAGAGAAAGAGGAAGGGAGGGGTCGACGGAATGGAATGAACCTGGGCGTTAAAAAGAGGAGGATCGCAGGCAGACCTCATGCTCGTTGACGAGGATGGCGAGGTCATCGGGCAGGTGGCGGGCGTGCTGATACCGCGCCGTCGTGCTGACCAGGGTGGTATTGAAGACGCTATCCACCGTATACATGGAGCAATTCGCCGTGAAGGCCGGAGCGGGACAGAGAACCGCAATTCCATCGATAAGGCTCAGTGAATGGCCCACAACAAGGGTGGTGTTCACCTCAAAAACCGAGAGCCGGGGGGAGAGCGGGAGCAGAGAGGTTGGCTGAGCCATCAACGCGGTATATCCGGAAATGAAGGACGTCATTTCTTCGAACGGAGGGAACCCATTCGATGTACAGTTTTGAACCAGAAGCTCAACTACAACAAAAAACTGCATTGAAGATCAAAAGGAAAAAACAGAACGGACGAGAGGAGTGGAGGTTGTTTAAAAATGATTTTAACGTGATTTGAGAGATTCTGCCCAGGCGCAGCGCGATTTCAGCCAACCCGGGAATTTGGACAGTATCATGAAAGGTCAGAAGAAGCGTCAGGAATGGGACATCAAGAATAATAGTGGAAAAAAAAGTAGCGAGAATAATCAACGTAGATATCATCCATTTCATCGGGGAGGTCCCAAGCCCCGCGGATGCGGGGACAGTCAGCAAGGGTCTGGTGAATCAGTCACGTCCAGAAAAAAAATGGAAAATGAGCTGCAGTCATCGGTCAATTCCCCTCACCTCGTCATTCCCCGATGGAATCACCCTGTTGAGATGCCTTGGGTGGCCAAATGAAGAGACAGGGCGCCCAGTGCGACCGCGGTTGGCAGGTGCGATTAACGATATATATGGTCTGGTTCCAGCGGACTCGCACTGCCACAATGTCGCATTATCCGCTCATCACCGCCATCACCGCCGCCGCCTGCATCGCCAGGGCATCTCCATGGCGGGCCAGTGGGGCGACCGTCAGTCATGGCATGTCGGCTGGACGCCCTCGCCGTTCTCCAGCAGGTCGACCGCGCTGCCCCAGCTGGTTACGGCTGCCCCGTGCACCACCCCCAGCCTCTCTCCCGACGCCCCAGCGGACGGGGATGCCAAGACCACGTGACCAAATCGCGCGGCCCCCTCCTTCTCCGCTCCCCATGATTCGATCGGAAAAGAGGGGCGGGTGTCTTGCGGGTGGTGGTGTTTGCACCTTCGACGGCAGCCTTGGAGAGAATGCGAGGTGAACGCGCGCGTCCATATAGATGTACGGCTGTGAGATGCTGATCCGGGTGGGTCAAGAAAAAGGTGGTGGACAGGGGGGGAGTAACCGGGTAATCCAGCAGTCCGATCAGGCAATCTCGTTGCCAATGCTCAGCCAGAAGTCGCGCAGGTTCGTCCGGCGGGCGAAGATCTCCAGGAACCGACCTGGTGACGCGAACATGGCAAAAAAGTGTGTACGGAGCAAAGGCCGCCCCCCCACCCACCCATCCACCCCCGCCGCCAGACTCCGGGGACCCTGTTCTGAAGGACGGACCCTGGGGAATGGCCGCTTCGATCATTTCGTACAACGAAGGCGGTTTCTGCGACTGCCCCGTCCGGGGGGCCTCAAAGAAATCGCTGCAGACTTGGGACCGGAACATTGCCGGGTCGAGCGTTCCCTGGGGAGAGGCAGGCGTGTGTGTGTGTGGATGCATGGATGCGCGGCAGATTCAAAGACAAGCTCGGACCTTCACCCCGACCAGACAGGTTTCCTTGGCGTGCTGCAGGTAGTAACCATGACCCCGGGCGAGGTGTCTGGAATTGGTCTGCTTGGAGTAGCAGATATCCCCAATGATTCTACAGGCGTCATTGCCCCGGTCAGTCACCAAATGGACCCGGAAACACAGACCGATACCCCCAATGCTCAAACAGCTCGAGGGCAGTGTCGTAGGTCGAGTTGATCACCCAGACAAAGAGCAAACCATTTTTTTGAAGCAAGCCCATTGGCATGTTTTTGATATCTTTGACAGTAAGGGTTGAATAACTGAGGCCAACCCCGCGGCTCGGGGGACCGTTCGTAAGCTCCCATGGTGGGTCCATGACGATGGCCTCGAATTGTTCGACGCCATTGAGAAGACTCGGCCAATCGAACGTCCGCACATCGGCCTGTATGGGGACAGAATGAGGCGGAACTTCAAAAAAGCGTGCGCTTTCTTTGGGGATGTCCAGGTCTGCAAAAGATGGAGCGAAGTCACGGCTCTTGAGATGATAAATCTGTTTTGTGAGAAGCCAATCATTGTATGCTTGGAGTTCCAGTTCGTGTGGGTCGGTAGCAGCAGGCTCCATCGATTTGAATGTGTGAAATTAGTGTTCCTCCCCCGACAGGTTCTTCATATTATTTTCCACATGTTGCTTGTGGGGGTTCGGGTTTGCCTCCTTTACATCCAGTTTTTGGTGACATGGGGAGCATGGTTTGCAAGATACTCGAATTGTGTTGCGGCTGGTCTCGAGGTTCGCCTCGCCGAACAGTTCTCCCGCGGGTTTACTTCTGTCAGTGTCGGTCTTGGCCTCTCTCTGGGCATTGTCGGCCTAGAGTTTTTTCTCTTTTTTTGGGGCAACTCTCAAGCTTCTGCTGGCACACACCTCCTCTGTCTGCGTAACATTCAGTCCGCACTCACATCTCCCTTTCAAAGCGATCTGCCTTCACTTCCTCGGGAGTCTGCTCTTCTTGATCTTTTGGCTCAGGCCTTGGCCCTATCAGGCGGTATGGCCCCTCTTTGTCTTCACCGTCCTTCTGCCGGCTGCCATCGAAACCGTTGCTTTTTTCGTCCTGCGAGGCCGGCAAAACACATTGCGTGCCCTTAGACGTGCGCCACCACAATAAGAATGACTCTCCAACCCACCCGACCCATCCGTGGCATCGGCCGGAATTCTCATCGCTTTTATTAAACTCATCAATGACATTTTTGGCCCCGGTCAATGTAAATTTCTCCGTAAATGCTGGCATTGGAGATGCTGACGGTCGGTGTGGTGTTTTTTTTCCATCCCTTCTCAACGGGCCGTGACGGTCTGGGTGATGAGGCGAGCGAAGATGAGATGATTGGGGTTGAGAACTTGGTCAAAACATTTTGTGATTTCTCGACTGGGATTCGTGAGCCTCCTGGGCTGCCGAACGAGCGTGGTCGAGGGGTCGAATTGGCAGACGGCTATGGATCAGTCTCAACCCTCCCCTGGAATGGCTCACTCTCTTCGGCGGGACCAGTTGTTCGCCCTTTCGGCCCCCTCCTCACCCGAGAGGGCGAAATGGGTACTCGAGTCGCCCGAACTGGTCTGATAATTCTGCTGTTCCTTGCTCAACTTTGGATCTCGAGGATCTTCGGAATAGATTCGATCGGATTCTGATCCTGACAACGCCGACGGACATCACGTGTTGGACTTCCGCCGGGGCCTCTGAACTCTCATCAAGCCTTCCGAGTGCCTCACCGACCCACGTCATTCTCGTCGCCAGCTATGAAAGGATCCCCGTCACGCCGCTCTCCTTCGATCTGGTGATTTATGACCAGGGGGATACCCTCTTTGCCCCCGAGAACCAGACCACCCTGTGTGCTTGCCAGCAAGTTCCCGCCACGCGCCGGCTGCTTTTGGCCACACGCGCAAGCTTTCCGCCCCCGGTGTTGCCCACCAGCCAGGCGGTCATCATCCCCGGGGTGATCCTGATGCACTTGCCCCGGTACTTTGCCGTGCTCCAATTCCTGCGGGCCAACGAGGCCCTGGCCGGAGCCGCGACTCCCGAGGACCTGTTGGGGACCCTCGCGAAGCGGGGTGCGGCCCCCGCCCCTGGTGCCATCGATCTCGAGGCGGCCATTGTGGACCTCTTCCGGCCGCTGGTTGTGGCGCTGCCCGTCGCCCATACCGCAGCTGGGGACGCGACACCTGATGCCACCCTGCTCCCGCCAACAGCCGGCGCTGCCCCTGCGGCTCCTGTGGCGACACCACCAGCGCCCGCGCCGTCCGGCCAGCAGCAGGCCACATGCGCGCTCACAGTCGTTCTGCATGCGATGTACGCCAACCCCCAGAACGGGCCCCGTCTGCTGACGGACGCTGCTGCTGCGGGCGCGCAGGCTCCCGCCCCGGTGAAGATGCACTCCTTCGGGGGTGGACTGTGGCGCGCCACGGTCATCGTCCCAAGGCAGCAAGAGGAGCGGCAACAGCTTAAGGAAGGGGAGACGGAGTCTGGGCAGGCGCAAGATGGGGGGGAGCTGGCGTCGGGGCTGCTTCGTGTGCGCCTGTGCAACGCCTCCGGCCAGCCGGTCAAGTCTGATTGCTCCCTCCTCGTGTCCTCCTCCTCTTCCTCCTCCTCCTCCTTCCTCCTCCTCCTCTCCTCATCATCAGCATCATTATCGTCATCACCACACCAGTATCGTCGCCAGTATCATCCACTCATCACCCACTCTCCATCCACTCACCGCATCCATCATCAGCTCGCCCCACCACACGCTCGTTGCTCCTCTCCGCTTCAATTCATCTCAACTGCTTTCCCTGGTGCGTGGGGGGTGTTTGCAGCACCGAGGTCGTCTCCCCGGCCACAGCCCGGTCCGTGCTTCCTGTGGGGCTATGGCGTGCAGCCAACAACATGCAATTTACGTGGCCCTTGCACGCAAGCCCGCGCTCAATTTCACCCCCCCCCCCCCCCCGCCCCCACGCACACACACACACACACCACCCCATCAGAAAACTGTCCGACCTTTCGTTGGCCGTCCCCTGCACGGGCCCGCTCTCCCAGCTGGAGCTGCGCCAGGTGTCGCTCTACCCGCTGGCCCTTGGCTCCGCCCCGCCCGACCCGGCGGCGGACCCGCCGGCCCCTGGGTGCCTCCGCATCAGCGGGCTGCAGGGCTGGACATCTGCTGTGCTGCGGGAGGTTTTGGAGCGGGCGGCCCTCGGCGGCCCGGTGGCCATGCGAGACTTGGTGTGGGTCGACGACGCTACCTGTCTGTCTCCCGCATCCATGGTGGGGGTGTGATGTGATGGGGCTGGCAGACCGGGATGAGAGGTTCGTTGGCGACCATCAGGATCCCACTCCTCCCACCCCCACATCCACGATACTGACGCACACACGACACAACGACACGGCACAGGGCACACCAGATATGTTGACGATCTTGGGGCCTGTTCGGTGTGTCGTGTCTGTGTGTCGTGTGCCTGTCGTGTGTCGTGGTTCTGAGCGCTGTCTCCCCACACGACGCACGCACGACTCTCACACGACTCTCACACAACACGCAGGCCTGTGTCTTCTGTCGGGCTCCGAGGCCTCCTCGCGCCTGTCGGCCTTCCTCACGGCCTGCGACCCGCGGCCCGACCCGTACCTGGCCCGCCCCTGGCCCTACGATCCCGCCAGCCTCGCCGCCTCGGTGGGGCGGGTCGCGGCCGGCACGACCGATGTCCGGCTGGGCACGGATGAGCTGGGTCCGGCCGCGGCGGCGGCCCGGGCGGCCCGACGTCAGCGGCGCGCCGAGGCGCGTGAGAAGGATCGTCAGCAGCAGGCGGCGCGCCGGCGGGGCCACGCGGAAGAGACTCCCGCCACCGCTGCAGCAGCAGCAATGGGCGCCGGCCTCGATGGCGACGATGATGATGACGATGATATCCCCACCCCATCGGGCTCGTCATCATCATCTGCCTCGGAGGAGGAGCCAGAGACGGAACAAGGCGGCCGCCGCGGCCGGCGCCACCACCGCTCTGCCGATGGAGTGGCGCAACGCCTCTCCGACCTGCTCGGCCAGCTGGGGCTGCCGGGGCTGCACGATCAGCAACCGCATGAAGAGCCGGCTGCTACGGCGGCACGGCTGTGGGTCCGGCAGGCCAGCCAACGGGAGGCAGACCAGGCCCGGGCCAAGCAGGCCACCCGACCCGCCGCCCCTGCTGCGGCCGCCACTGCTGCCCCCGGTGGCCCCGCGGACGACGCCGCTCGGCGGCTGCGGCGGGTTCTGCTGCAGGAGGAGTTCCGCGCCCGGGACCGTGATGAGGCGGGCCTGCTGATGGGGCACCCGCTTCAGGCCGCCACGGGGCCCTGCGCCCTGCGCGGGCTGCGGCAAAGTGGGCTGTTCCCCGAGGCGGCCGGGGTGCTCCGGGCCGAACCGGGCTGGTTCCGGGTCGAGCGGGAGGGCCCCGAGGACTGGGTGGCCTTGAGCGCAGCCGGGGTGGTGCGGGCCCTGCAGGAGCAGCAGGAGGACGAGAGCGCCGAGGGACGGCCGGAGGAGAGCGGGTGGAGGCGACGGGCGGGCGGGCTGGATGGCGAGGCCGCGCACCGGGGCGGCGGCGGCGCCGGCGGCCGGGGTGGACGCGGGAAGCGTGGCGGAGGGCGCGGTGGACGGGGTCTGGCTTTGGTGTCCTTCCTCCCCCCGCCACCCGAATCACCACCGCCGCCACACTCGCGTTGTCTTCCTGGCGTCCATGTTCGCCCGTCCACTTTTTGTGTGCCAACCATCCATCCCCCCCCCACCCCACCCCACCCACCCCCCACCCCCCCCCCACCCCGCAGGTCCGCCCGAGGGCATGCAGGAGTTCCTGGGCCAGCAGGGGTCAATGGTCTGCAGGTTCTGCTGATGTTCCGGCCCCTGCCCCCTCCTGTCCCCTGGTCCCCGGTCCCTGTCCCCGATCTCCTGGCCTTTCCCCCCCCCCCCCCCCCCCCCCTGGTTGTCTCGTGGGTGTGTCTGACTGGCTGGGTCTAGGCCGGATGACGACGAGCCGTTGTGTCTCTTTCATGGCTATTCATCGCGTTCACCATTCGCTGTGTCTGTGGGGCGTTCGGCACGCACGCAGGCATCGTCCGGGTCTTCTTCTTCCACAAGAAGTTCGCCTACGTCAACTTCGCCACAGCGGCCGAGGCCCGCGCGGCCGTGCCCCGCATTGCCGGGTTGACCATGGAGGAGCCACCCTCACGGCCGTCCTGCGTGCCGACAAGCCCACCGCCCAGGCCGTGCCTCCGCCCGCCAAAACGGCGGATCAATGAACGCCACGCCATGCCCAGAACCGCCCGGAATTGAGCGACCATAAGGCGGTTTTTTCTTGAGGCTCCGCGTTGAAGAGATCTCTTGTGTGCTGTCTGCCGATTTTGTCGCCCGCGGATCATCGCACGTGCGGATGGAAGAGGGCGGGTGGGTCTGGAGGGTCCGCGGCCAGCGAGATGGCAAAGTGGACCAGACGGGTTGGCAGGTACAGCCAGACACTGCTGGAGTTCTCGGGGGCGGGGCGCGCGGGCAAAGTCGCGGTGACACGCCTCCTCCCCCCCCCCCCCCCCCCCCCCCCCCCCCCCCCCCCCCCCCCCCCCCCCCCCCGCAGCCAATCCGGAGATCCTTGATGCCCGCAGAATCTATTCGGAAGGGGCGGCCATCAGGCGGGAGGCACCGGTGGTGCAGGGACCGCTGCTGGATGCAAGACACGATCCAGCAAGACCTCGGCGCTTTCCGGTTCAATGTCCTCGTAACCTTCCGGGACCAGCGGGACGAGAATTTCGGCCAAGTTGGCAGGGAGGACGCGGCGCAGGGACTCCTGCTCGAAGAGGAAGTCGGTTTCGTCGAGCGGGAGCGGCGGCGGCGGCGAAAGGAACCGGATGCAGGTGAGGACCACCTGATGGAGGGCCAGGGCGGCCCCGCAGGCGATTCTCTGCCGAAGCCCGCCCGATGAAGGAGCCGAAAGACGGGCAGCCGGGAACAGACCCCAGGCTTCTCAGCGCACGAGCGAATCGACCGGACCTCCGGCGGAAGGGGAAATCCCCAGTGGGCGTACCTACCCAAGGGGGGAACAAAGGAGTTAGCCCGGGGCTGGGAGCGGGAGAAGAGGAGGGACCTGTCGAAGTCGATCAGCCTGAGGGTGATCGAGGAGGGGGTTCGGGTGCGCCAAACGAGGTTGGCGGAGCGAAAATCATTGTGGCATAACTTGTGGCTTGTGGCGAGCTCATAGACGAGCTCGACCAGAGCGCGGGCGGTGCGTGGGAGCTCCTCCTCGGCGGGCGGGGCTTCCCAGAGCGTCCGGCCGAAGTTGGGAATGCGGAGGAAACGGTAGGGAAGACCAAACAGGTGCCACTGCACGCCGCCACAGAAAGGAGGAGCCAAGATGCGTGAGGACCGAATGAAACAAGACAACAATGGGTTGTTGGGGGCGGGTGGATGTGGTGGAATGGAACGGGAAAGCAAAACCAGCGGCCCAGCGCGAATGTGGGAGGTCGGGACCTGACTGAGGACGTGCCCTTCAAGAAGCGAACCGGCCGAGTAGAAGACGCTGGCGGTCACAAGCTTGGCGTACCACAAGCCATCCTGGCTGATGTACAGGCTGCGTGCTTGGCTGCCTGTCAAAACAAACAGCGCAGAATAGAGCGTGATGCGATGAGACCACCGAGAGAGGCGCGGAGAGACCTTCTGACGGCACGAATTGCCAAAAAGGGGAGTCACAGGCGGCGGCGGCGGCGGCAGTGGCAGCGGGGGCAGAGGCAGCCCCGGTCGGTGGTTCGGTTCCGTCGGGGAAGTTGGCGGACTGGCGAAGCAATGCGTGGGGAAGGAGCCCCTGCTCGGGCCGAAGGGGACCGAAGTTGAGTGTCGCGGCCAGGTTCGCGAGGTTGTCGAGCACGATCGTCTCCTTTTCAGCGGGGACGAGGATTTGCTGCTGAAGAACATCCACCCAGACACGTCGCCCGCCACAGCAGCAGAATGTGGAGAGAGAGGATTTGCTGCTGAAGAACATCCACCCAGACACGCCGCCCGCCACAGCAGCAGAATGTGGAGAGAGAGGAAGGGAGCAGGGCTGGTGTGAAAGGGAATTCGTGCCAATGAGAGCCTCGCACGCCGGGTTGAGGATGCGTGGATGACGATGGGGGATGATAACGATTGAGCGGCGACTTGATGCACAGACCTCGTCGTCAGAGGCCCAGATCGCCCGGATCTCAAACTTCACCCCCCAAAAGGTCGAGGTCTCCTCGCCAAATAGGTACGAGGTCTTGTCGAGTGAGAAGGCAGTTTCAAACAGAACTTGGACCTGGAGGGTGTGGAAAGAAGCACGAGGGTGAGGGTGATTCGCGATGGCTACGTCATATGTCCGAGTTTCGCCCAACCATTGATGATCCGCCAATCCCCAGCAAGCGGGAGCCCCTCTGCCGGCGGTCTGGTGTGGGGATTTCAGCGTGTTCAGGGGTTTTTCGACGATGAATGGAGTGGCTCGTGATTAGATGCTGATGATTGGATGCTGGTGGTGATTGTGAATGCTTGCAAACAACGGGGGAGGGGGGGGAGGTCCAGCCCCTTGGCAGACTTGCGGGTCAAGGTACAGCGCGTGCAGAATGATCGGATGGCCGACCAGGGCGGGGGTCCCATTTCGAAAGAAGAGGCCGAGGGCACTGTAGAAACTGCAGACCATCAGCCGCTGACAGGAGACTGCGCATCCCAAACCCAACGGGCGACATCGGGACCACAAGGAAGAGCTTCCGTGGGAGTATGTAGGGCAAAGTCACGTGCGCCCTTGAAAATGCATGTTGTGCTGTGTGCTGTGTTCAGGCGACATCGGGACCACAAGGAAGAGTTCTGTGAAAACACGTCGGGCAAAGCCACGTGCGTCCTCGAAAATGCGTGTCGGATGTGGTGGTGGGTGGTGGGTGGTGGGTGGTGGGTGGTGGGGTGGTGGGGTGGTGGTGGGTGGTGGGGTGGTGGGGTGGTGGTGGGTGGGTGGGGACGGACTGTTCCGGGCCTCTCCGCGGTTGGCCAGGCAGTGCACCGTCGGATACCCAAAAGAATTTGCCCATCGGAGGAGCCGGGCTCGGCAATCAGGCCCGGGTATCGCTGCGTTGGGTGGAGGTGGGTGGTGGGTGGTGAGTGGGTGGTGGGGTGGTGGGTGGTGGGGTGGCGGGTGGTTGTTGGTGGGTGTGGGTGGTTGTGGGTCCTGATTTCCGGTGTTGGATGTCGACGTGCTCTTCCCTGAGTGCTTTGCCGTTGACTGACCCTTGTTCGCTGCTGCCTGCTTGGGTATGTTGACATGGTGGACACTGCTTGACCCACGGCGCTTCCTTCGTGGACTGTGCCGACACTTCTTGCGGCGTCTTTCCTCTTTCTTTAATTCTCTGTGTTCTGTGTGTGTGTGTGTGTGTGTGTGTGTGTGTGTGGGGGGACCAAAGGCGAACCCATTGTCCGGGCATCGTGCAAGAAGCTGACTTCTCGAAGGTCACCTCGGCGTCTGCCTGGCCGAGTTGCTTGCAGAGCTTCTGCAGCCATTGACGGGCCTGCCCGACCTTGGTGTCGTGCTCCTTCGTTTGCTCAGCTCCGGGGAATGACGCCACCGGGTCTGCAGCAAAGTGAACACGGGAACCCATCATTTCATGATTTCATGATTTCAGATGATTTCATGATTTCCGGGGAGAACCAGACCCAGGCCGTGACGCTCGAGCGCCCTGTCGATTGAGTCGAGGACGCCAAATGGGAGCGGGTCCTCTGACGACAGATAGTTGAGTGGGGGTGCATGAGCTCCCGGCCGATCGGGAGGCCTGCAAGCATATGAGGGGGAAGAATGACGTGAAGGTGCCGTCGCACAACGTGGGGGGCCGACCTTGGGAGGGGTGAGGACGACCGGCCGATGGACGACGCCCCCCCTGCCGCGGCACTCTGTGCCAATCAAGGATTCAATTAGACATCAATGGGACGCGGGCGGCGAGACCTTGGGAAGCGCGATCGGAGCCGGCGCCCCGTCGCAAGCCTCATCGGTCTGGCCAAGCACCGCCGCACTGCTTCTGCTCTGGGCAGGCGTGGTCTGGGCCAACTCGGTCTGGGCCTGGCGGAGAAGGTGTGCATGACAGAGTGGAATGCGAAGCCGACGAACCTGTTTGGCCGACCGCAGTGTCGCGAGTCGAGAAATGTCCGGGGTCGGGGTCGGTTCAGGTTCCTCGCGGCAACGTTGAGATCTGGCTGGAGGTTTAAATTTGGCTGACGTCGATGGGGTGGCACGTTTCCTGTGGGCTGAAGAGCTCCGCTGTCCCCAATCGAATTGATTCTTGATTCATGAAGAAATGCAACAAACCTGGTCAATTTCCCGGAGTTCGTGGGCCGATAATTCTGATTCTGATGCGTTTGAAGATTGATCAAGATTGACCGAGCTGAAGAAGAAAACAAAACAGACCCAGATCGAAAGATAGCGTGTTCAACCTCCACGGCACGCAGCCAGTCAGTCAGTCTCGTGTTAATGCAGCCTCGTGTGAGGCTAACTAAGGAGCCATGAGAAAGAAATCACAAAAGGTTTTATCCCCCAATTCCCCCGTCACCTCATCACCTCCGATAGGCTTCGGCTCAAAGTGCATCGCATCTCATCACCCCCACCTCCTTCACTGGTGAGCCTCGGCCTCGTGGTTGCGCTTGGTCGGTATGCCACCATCCTAGGTCGCCCCGAAAGCAAGCCAGGGAGAGAAAATGGATGGAAGAGCGACGACCTAAGACTTCCCCCCCCTCCCCGCAGGTTTTGAGGACGAGCCCACCCGGCGAGCCTGACGCTGCCGTCGTCCACCCGCCCGCAGCAGAAATTCAAACTCAAATTTCTCCATATTCCCGATCGGCGGCGATGGGACTTCGCAGGTGTGGTCCTCACGGCGGCGGGGACGTGCGCGTCATGACGGACTCCTTCTTGCCGATGTGCTGCGGCATCTGACTCACCACGTTCTGAAGCGCCGCCAACGTCCCACCAGCGTGGTGGTCGGTCGACGACGCGACGTCCTCCTCCTCCCCAAAGCAGGTCGACGACGACGTCCTCCTTCGTGGACGCTCCCACAGCCCGACCCTCCACCCAACCGAAAGCAGGCCCCACCGTTTTTCAATTTCCCCTCGTTTTCAAATTACCCCTGGTTCGAACCACCCGCGTCAAGAAAATTGTCACGTGGGGCGCTCCAGTCGGGCGCCCGTGTGACCTCTTTGTTCCCGTCCCAGTGCGCGGCAAAGGGCCACTCTCCATTGGTGTGCCAAAGAGACATTGCCAGGGGAGAGCAGGCCAAAACGACAAAAAACCGGGGAGGGGCGGTGAAAAACCGGGGGGGGGGGGGGGGGGGGGCGGACGACCAAAATGCGCACAAGGAGCGCAAAAGGCCCCGAAGAGGGTTGGGTGGGGAGGTGGATGGGTTGGGAGAAAATGGGTTGGCTTTTGGTGCGTTGAAACGGGTTGTCCTCGACGGGGGCGCCAGAGAAGGAGAGAAGTCGTCATTAAGAGAGAGAGAGAGAGAGAAGACAGAAAGGCGTGGAGGACAGAAGAACGGGGGTGGGGGGTTTCATCACTGAACGAACACACAGCCATAAAATACGAAGGAAGAAAGAGGGGAAGAAGGGGGAGGGGGGGGGGTGGGAAGGAGGGTGAAGCTGATTCCCGAGAAGCCCATCCCCACGCATACTCGTATCCTCACGCAGACTCGTTATTACGAGAAGAAAAAAGGGGCACTGGGGCATGGGGGCAGCAACAATAGCGACCAGCAAACGGGGGGCCCGTGTTTGAGGTGTTGTCGTTGCGCGTGGGGGGCGTGGGGCGGGTTTGGGGGGGTTGGGCGAGTTACTCGTCCAGGGGGCAGAACCAGAAGGCGATGACAAAGACGAAGTAGATCAGCACCAGGCCGGCCCCTTCGAAGTAGTTGCAGCGGCCCTCTGGACGGACGCACAGAGCGCGGGGAGGCGGCGAACGGGGGTGAGAATGAGGATGAGGATGAGCGGAAAACGGGGGGGTCCCCGGTCGCGGTCAACACACACATCAACGCACAGCAAGACAAAGTCACGCATCAGCGGGCCAATGGGTGCGCGGTTCAGGATTCGGACGGAGGCAGAGAACGACACTTGATTAAACATTTTGTTCCCGATATCGACAGCAGCAGAGGTAACGAAATTGGGTGGGAACAAATTGGGTGTTGACAAACTGGCGGTGTACGTGAAGTGGACTAAGCCGAAGAAGAACTTGAGGAGAGCCGTTTGCAGTGTCCTGGGGGGTGCTCGCTCGATGCTGAGGGCCAACGTGGTGCTCTTTCGCTTCAAGGGATCCAACGCAGATGAGATCCCACTGGTCAACTGTGGTGACGTTGTCTTCGTCTCAGGACACCGACATAAAGCGGGACGCTCACATATTGGGTGAAGAGAACGCAGGGCAAGACACAGACAGACAGCCGACACAGACAAACACCCACCAAGCCGGGACCTTGGGTGACGTGGTTCAGGATCAGGACAGGGCGCACATGACACAAACGTACCACCAGCATGACATAGAGAAGCGCATACGGACCTTCAGGACGCACATGACACATACCAGCATGACACATACGGACACAACATATAGACACATACGGACACACATATAGACACACAGACGGACCTTGGGTGAGGTGGTTCAGGATCAGGACAGGACGCACATGACACAAACGTACCACCAGCATGACATAGAGAAGCGCATACGGACCTTCAGGATCAGGACGCACATGACACATACCAGCATGACACATACGGACACAACATATAGACACAGACGGACCTTGGGTGACGTGGTTCAGGATCAGGACGCACAGCATGACACATACCAGCATGACACATACGGACACACATAGACACACCAAGCCGGACCTTGGGTGACATGGTTCAGGATCAGGACGCACAGCATGACACATACCAGCATGATGACACATACGGACACACATAGACACACATACGGACCTTGGGTGACATGGTTCAGGATCAGGACGCACAGCATGACACATACCAGCATGACACATACGGACACACATAGACACACATACGGACCTTGGGTGACATGGTTCAGGATCAGGACGCACAGCATGACACATACCAGCATGATGACACATACGGACGCACAGAGACACACCAAGCCGGACCTTGGGTGACATGGTTCAGGATCAGGACGCACAGCATGACACATACCAGCATGATGACACATACGGACGCACAGAGACACACCAAGCCGGACCTTGGGTGACATGGTTCAGGATCAGGACGCACAGCATGACGGCGACCACGTCGAAGAACGGGAAGACCAGAGTGAAGACGCCCGTGCCGGCGGGGGCGTTGGCGTTCATCAAGCCCGAGATGAGCACCATCAGGGGCATCTCAATCAGGGTCGACTGGATGGCGCTGCTGGTGCCGATCTGTGGGGCGCATGGTGTGGTGTGTGTGAGGGGGTGCGGATGAGCGATGATCAAGAATTGACGGGCGAGGGAATTGGGGAGGGGGGCGGGCAGACGGACCTCAATACTGAGGGTGATATCGTCCTTCAGGGCGAACTGGATGGCACCCACAAACTGGACGCGGCGGCGGGGCAGAGGAAGAGAAAGAAAAAAAGAGCACAGGCAGGGGAGGAGGTTGGTGAGAAGTGCCGAAAAGGCGCGCCCCTACAGCCCGACAACGGCGCACGGGACACCAGATTGGATCCGGCGGCGCATACAGACGACACGCGCGCACACACACGACACACACACAGACGACACACCCCACGGGACCCCCCACGGGACCGGCCAGCACGGGCCAGAGACCTCCCCCCCGGCACAGGGCCAGCCACAGACCAGGGCCGCGTTGGGGACCACGCCGATGATGACCAGGCCAGCGAAGGACTTGGGCATGCCGAAGGAGACCAGGGCAGGTTCCAGGGCGCCCGTCAGGGCCTCGGCGATCAGGCCGAAGGCCGTCGTGGCGGCCACCAGGACAACGACGCACTTCCAGATGGGAAGCACTCTGCAAACGATGCATGATGATGATGATGCTTGGATGATGATGATTGTGATGATGTGCTGATGATGCTTGGATGATGATGATTGTGATGCTTGGATGATGATGATTGTGATGATGATGATGATGATTGTGATGATGATGATGATGATTGTGATGATGATGATTGTGATGATGATGATTGTGATGATGATGATTGTGATGATGATTGTGATGATGATTGTGATGATGATTGTGATGATGATTGTGATGATGATTGTGATGATGATTGTGATGATGATTGTGATGATGATTTGAGGGGTGCAGTGGGCGAGGAACAGACACTTCGCTCTTGCCGTGCCCGTTGCCGCCCTCCTTCGGGGCAGCGCCCACCCGAACCGCCGCGGGCTGCTCGGGCTGCGAGGCGGTGGCGGCGACCAGGGGCTGCGGGCCTGCAGGCGGCTGCTGGATGGGCACCAGCTCAGCTGCCGCTGGGGTGGTCGGCTTGACGGGCGAGGGCGTGCGAGAGACGGCCTCGGGCGCCGTGTCCAGAGGCTGCGGCAGTGAGAGGAGGGTGTCGTGGGAGAGTGAGTTCGGGATCGGGGCAGGCGGATGCCGGCTGCTGGGCGGAGTGGCACCACTGGACGCACGGCGCGGCAGACAGGCGTAGCAGCACCGGACAGAAAAAACATAGAATCTTCCCGGACCATATGACCCCGGACACACACAAAAAACACGAAGATGAAAGGCCCAGCCCACGAACAGACATCCTGGCGGAGGTGGGAACCATCCAATCATCCAATCATCCAATCATCATCCAATCATCATCATCCAATCATCATCATCCAATCATCATCATCATCATGTTCATCATGTTCATCATCATCATCCAATCATCATCCAATCATCATCCAATCATCATCCAATCATCATCCAATCATCATCCAATCATCATCCAATCATCATCCAATCATCATCCAGTCATCATCCAGTCATCATCATTCCAGACCTGGGTGAACTCCTGGCGGAGGTGCGAGGGCGCGTAGGTGGTGCCCTGGGGGTTGCGCAGCCTTTCGAACTCCTCCATTCGGGTCTGGGGCGACTCGCCGAAGCCCAGCTCGGGCCCGCTGAGGTTGGCGGAGGCCCCGCGACGGATCATTTCGCCGCCGACGGGCACGGGGGACGTTTGCTGTTGGGTGGCCGAGGGGGGCGGCGGGCTGGCGGCCGGCGAGCGGTGCGAGGCCTCGTCCATGGGAAGCAGCGGCTGTTCCAGGCCCGCGGCGTGGGCGTTCTCGGCCGTCAGCTCGGCGACGGTGGCGGGCTTGTCCTTGTGGGACTTCTTCTTGTCGGGGGCGCCCTTCTGGCCGGGTTTCACCTCGGATTGGGTGTAGATGTACGTGTGGGTCTTCAGGGTGAAGAGTAGGCCGACAAAGTAGGCCAGGGGCAGGATGATCGAACTGCGGGTGCGTGGGGGTGGGGCGGGAGGGCGAGGCAGGCAGGGCAGGGAGGCGGGTGGGGCAGGGAGTGGATGGATGAGTGCGCGTGTTGTGAGGCGGAGAAAGGGAAGGGGAGGGGAGGGGAGGGAGACGACACAATCTGGGGGCGGAATGAATGAATAAAAAAGGGGGCGGGAAAGTGGAAGCGGGAGAGAAGACGAATGGCACGAACACACCTTCCATTCGGATCGTGAACGGACCAGGCGTACATCAGGTACTTGGTCTTGTGCAGGAAGGTCGGGTCGGTGAAGAGCTTGTTGTCATACCTGCCGGTGGGGATGGTGGGGGCGGTGGACCCAGAAATGAGAGGTGTGTGCGACAGGACAGGTGACACAGATTGAATGGGGGCGATTTTCAGGTGGGACGTGGTTTTTCGGTTCAATCTGTGCCTTTTCAGAGAGTATGACTTTAACGACTATCGTGTATGAGGACGTGGTTTTTCGGTTCAATCTGTGTGGAGGACATGGGGGGGCACGGACAGGTAGTGGCAGCCTGTGCACGCATTGGTGCCGTTCTGGCACAGGTCGCACTTGTAATGCCACTCGCTGTAGAGGTACGAGTAGATGGTGGGCGTGTAGGCACCTGCCTCGCGCGTCGCGGGTCCGGCGGGGGTGGGAGGGAGTGACGGAGGGGGAACGGGTGAGGTCGTGCTGAGGGCAGATGACGCATGGGCACTGCTTGAGGCAAGCAGAAGGAAGAAGGATTTGTGTGTGGTGTGGGAGTGGTGTGCGTGGTGGTGGTGGTCGTGGGTGGGCGGGTGGCACAGACCAACGATGGCGATGAAGAGCAAGGTGGAGCTGGTCGCTTGCGCTTTCTGCGCGAAAGCAAGAAAGGGGGGCGAATGTGGAGAGGTGAATGCCGGGACAGTCAATTCAGGTTCAATGAACAATTCGCCCATAAAAAGGTTGAGAAGAGGTTTAAGAAGACAGAGAGCGAGCGAGCCAGACCGCACACGCACAACCAGAGAGCAAAGACAAAAACGGCGCAGGACAGGACAGGACAGACACACCGCACGCACGAGGCACGGACCTTGTTGAAGTACTGCTCCTTGTACTTGAACCCGCCGAAGATCATCGCACGCACAACCAGCCAGCAAAGACAAAACGGCGCAGGAAAAAGGACAGACACATCGCACACACATGCACGAGGCACGGACCTTGTTGAAGTACTGCTCCTTGTACTTGAACCCGCCGAAGATCATCGAGAGGCCGGGCAGCAGCAGCAGCATGCTGAGGATGGAACCTGATTCGTGTGTCCACCGGGGCCCCCGATCCGACACAGATGGGCAGAAGCAGAAGCAGAAGCACAGCCAAGTGAGCCGGGGGGGTGCGGGGAGCCGTCATCCTTCTTGACACATTTGAACAGCTAAGCCAATGTCACACTCCCCCAAAACCACGTAGCCATGCGGGCCACCCATGCGAGCCCCTTGATCAGCCGAACCAATGCCACGCTCCCCCAAAAACACGCACCACACCCACACACCATCATCATCATCATCATCATCATCATCATCATCATCATCATCATCCAATCATCATCCAATCATCATCCAATCATCATCCAATCATCATCCAATCATCATCCAATCATCATCCAATCATCATCCAATCATCATCATCATCATCAATCATCATCAATCATCATCATCCACCACCACCACCACCACCACCACCACCACCACCACCACCACCACCACCACCACCACCACCACCACCACCACCACCACCACCACCACCACCACCACCACCACCACCACCACCACCACCACCACCACCACCACCACCACCACCACCACCACCACCACCACCACCACCACCACCACCACCACCACCACCACCACCACCACCACCACCACCACCACCACCACCACCACCACCACCACCACCACCACCACCACCACCACCACCACCACCACCACCACCACCACCACCACCACCACCACCACCACCACCACCACCACCACCACCACCACCACCACCACCACCACCACCACCACCACCACCACCACCACCACCACCACCACCACCACCACCACCACCACCACCACCACCACCACCACCACCACCACCACCATCATCATCATCATCCACACACACGGAACGGACCGGTCAGGGCCTGCTGGACCATGGTGTTGAGCCCCTTGATCAGCGTGAAGACGTACAGGATGGCCTGCGCACAAATAAGTACAAAGGCCGGGAATGAAAATGGATGTGAGTGGGTGGGGAACAGCAAAGAAAGACGTACAGGATGGCCTGCGCGGGGCGCACAAAGGCCGGGGAATGAAAATGGATGTGAGTGGGTGGGGAACAGCAAAGAAAGACGGGTCAATCCAGAGTCACGGGCGGAGGGGCGATGCCAGGAGGGTAGGACGGGGAAACAGGCGACAGAAGTGGGGGCAAGGAGCGGAGGATGCGGCAAAGCACGAGGGCGGATGGCGGCGGGAGGGCAAAAAGGGCAGAGGGTGCGGGGGCGTGGACGGGAAGGGACGGGGGGGCCGACCTCGATGATGGAGCCGAAGGTCGCATTCAGCACGGCACCGATGGCGAAGTTGGTCTGAGCCGAAATGCTGCGTGTGTGTGTGTGTGTGGGGGGAGGGGGAGCGGTGTTGGTGCGATGCGATGGGCCACGCGGAGCGCGTCCGTGTCTGAAGAGCCACCATCGGCTCTTTTCAAGAAACCGGACGCGGTGCCGCATCCGGATTCACCCTCCCGACAGGCAGCACACAGGCATGCATGGGGGGCACCGACCTTGCAACAGCCGCGCCGATGGCGTACGAGAGTGGAATGACGGAGAGCAGACAGAAGGCCAGGACGATGATGGGGTTGGCCTCCCTGCGCCCCGCCCAGGGATGGAGAGGAGGAAAGACGGGAAGGATGAAGGAGGGGCAAACAAACAGGCCGGAGAAGAGCAAAAGCCGGCCGAATCCGGAACAGCGAATGGCAGGACAACACAGAAAAACACCGGAACACAACAAACAAGAAATGATCCTGACCAGACAAGATCACAGATGCAGAAGAAGAAGAAGAAGAAGAAGAAGAAGAAGAAGAAGAAGAAGAAGAAGAAGAAGAAGAAGAAGAAGAAAACCTCGAGAAAAAACCCACCGAGACAAGCGCAGGGGCCCGGAACGGACCGCCAGGCGGCCGAGGAGGCGTAGCCGAGCACCAGGGCGATCACGCAGAAGATGTTCATGTCTATGGCGGACGGGAAGAAACCGGGCGAGCCCGCAAGAGAGGCGAGATGAGAGCGGGTGTGGCACCGGTGGTGGTGGTAAGTGTGGAGGAGTGAGCCGACAGACTGATCATGATGACGTTCATGCCCCAAATGGCGTACTGTGCACCAGGAAAAAAAAAAGGGAGGATGAGATGAGAACCCGGGGAGGTGAGGATGACGACCTTATAGAAGTACATGTTGGTGGCGGTGGTGGTGCAGCAGACGACGCGACCCTCCGGACCGCCAACCGTAACGGTCAGGTTCAGCGGCTTGACGAACATGTGGGTGATAGCCGTTTGGTTGATCTGACGATGCCGACATTGAATCAGGAGTCGGAGAGAGAAGTGTGAAGAACGTGGGGTGACAAGTGTTGGTTTCAGACCTTCGCCATGGGAATAAAAACCACCAACAGGAAGGTCCCCAAGGCGGCGGCCGCATGGACGAAGATGAGCACGGGCACACAAAAGATAATCCACAAAATGTATCGAACATAATCCACAGCGCCCCAGGAAGATCCCGAGGTGGCTTGGGACCAATCCTCCGCCGAATTAATGCCGACGGGCTTTGGGAGATGAAGATCAAACGAGAAATGGAAGCGTGCAGACCAGTTCACCGGAACGCGAGTTTTTGGAGAGACATTTGTTAAAGGGCCACAGATAATACCACCCCAGCTTGACGCAAAGGCGGGCATAGGGTAACCCGACGAGCGTGATCGCCATGATTAGGGCGAGCATCAGGTACGCCAGGCAAACCCACCACCCAAAAAACACGGTCCAACAAATGTTACCCACTGCAACACACCTCCCAGGTTTGACGGGACGCATCCGAGTCACCGGAGCGTAAAGAGATTGAACAGCGGGAGAACGATCTGACAGTGAACGCTTGTGGAGAGAGCCTGCCGAGGAAAAATAAAAACAGATTAGGAAATAAAGAGCACCCCGAGTACGGACTGGGCCAAGGTCGAAAACCAAAAGTATGGTTCATCTGAGTTTTGCGTTCTTCGATCTCATTCTCTTCCTTGGTGAGTGGCGGCTCAAAGAGAACCTCATCTTCGAATTTTAGACCACGAATATAAAAGGCATGGCCATCGCGGGCGCCGTCCCCTTCCGATTCCGATGCAATCCCAGAAAAAGCATCGTGGCCAAGGTCAGCCGGATTGTTGAAAACAGGAGAAGGGGCAGGTGAGTCGAATGAAGACTCATACGCAGTCTGCGACTGCGGGTCCGACGACATTGCAATGAATGGCGAAGGGAGGTACGGCAGGGGGTGCGACACTATCCGGAGGGCCCAAACCACAATGGGTCCGTTTCGTTTTCTTCCGCTCGATCAGTCATGATCGAGTTTTCAGACGCAACAGCCCACGACCTCCGGAAGATTGATCAGGTTTGTGACAGTTTCTCCAAGAATCAAGAATCATTTCGATTGGGGACAGCGGAGCACTTCAGCCCGCAAGAAACGTGCCGCCCCATCGACGTCAGCCAGATCTCAACGTTGCCGCGAGGACCCTGAACCGACCCGCATCGCGACACTGCGGTCGGCCAAACAGGTTCGTCGGTTTCGCATCCCACCCTGTCAACTGCACACCTTCTCCGCCAGGCCCAGACCAAGTTGGCCCAGACCACGCCTGCCCAGAGCAGAAGCAGTGCGGCGGTGCTTGGCCAGACCGATGAGGCTTGCGACGGGGCGCCGGCTCCGATCGCGCTTCCCAAGGTCTCGCCGCCCGCGTCCCATTGATGTCTAATTGAATCCTTGATTGGCACAGAGTGCCGCGGCAGGGGAGGCGTCGTCCATCGGCCGGTCGTCCTCACCCCTCCCAAGGTCGGCCCCCCCCCCCCCCCCCCCCCCCCCCCCCACGTTGTGCGACGGCACCTTCACGTCATTCTTCCCCCTCATATGCTTGCAGGCCTCCCGATCGGCCGGGGGCTCATGCACCCCCACTCAACTATCTGTCGTCAGAGGACCCGCTCCCATTTGGCGTCCTCGACCCAATCGACAGGGCGCTCGAGCGTCACGGCCTGGGTCTGGCTCTCCCGGAAATCATGAAATCTTATGAAATCATCAAAGCATCAAATCATCAAGCATCAAATCATCAAGCATCAAATCATCAAAGCATCAAATCATGAAATCTTATGAAATCATGAAATCATGAAATCATGAAATGATGGGTTCCCATGTTCACTTTGTTGCAGACCCGATGGCGTCATTCCCTGGAGCTGAGCAAACGAAGGAGCACGACACCAAGGTCGGGCAGGCAGGCGAATGGCTGCAGAAGCTCTGCAAGCAACTCGGCCAGGCAGACGCCGAGGTGACCTTCGAGAAGTCAGCTTCTTGCACGATGCCCGAACAATGGGTACGCCTTCGCCCCCCCCCCCCCCCCCCCCCCCACCCACCCACCCACCCCCACCCAACATACACACACACACACGCAGGGTGGTGGTGGGGTGGTGGTGGTGGCGCGACACATGCTGTGTGGTGAGAGCGTGAGCTGTCCATCCAAACCGTGTGACTGATCCCTTGTGGGCCCTGAATTCCGTTTCGAATGTTGACGCTCTTCCCTGAGCGCTTTGCCGTTGACTGACCCTTGTTCACTGCTGCCTGCTTGCGTATGTTGGCCTCACCACCCGCCACCACCCACCCCATCACGCAGCGATATCCGGGCCTGATTGCCGAGCCCGGCTCCTCCGATGGGCAAATTCAACTTTTTGGGTATCCGACGGTGCACTGCGTGGCCAACCGCGGGGAGCCCCGGAACAGTCCGTCCCCACCACCCACCACCCACCACCCACCACCCACCACCCACCACCCACCACCCACCACCCAGCCTGCACCCACCACATCCAACACGCGTTTTCGAGGGCGCCGTTCCTTACCCGATTTGTTACGATGTCGCCCGTTGGGTTTGTGATGCGCAGTCTCCTGTCAGCGGCTGATGGTCTGCAGTTTCTACAGTGCCCTCGGCCTCTTCTTTCGAAATGGGACCCCCGCCCTGGTCGGCCATCCGATCATTCTGCACGCGCTCTACCTTGACCCGCAAGTCTGCCCATGGGCTGGACCTCCCTCCCCAACCCCCCCGTTGTTTGCAAGCATTCACAATCATCATCATCATCCAATCAGCATCATCCAATCAGCATCATCCAATCAGCATCATCCAATCAGCATCATCCAATCAGCATCATCCAATCAGCATCATCCAATCAGCATCATCCAATCAGCATCATCCAATCAGCATCATCCAATCAGCATCATCCAATCAGCATCATCCAATCAGCATCATCATCCAATCACGAACCACTTCGCTCATCGCACCCCTCATGACAGGGTGGGTCGGGAAAACCCTGAACACGCTGAAAAACCCTGAACACGCTGAAAAACCCTGAACACGCTGAAAAACCCTGAACACGCTGAAAAACCCTGAACACGCTGAAAAACCCTGAACACGCTGAAAAACCCTGAACAGACCGCCGACACATGAACTCCCGCTTGCTGGGGTGGCGGATCATCAATGATTGAGCAAAACTCGGCTTGGGACGCCGTCGGGTCTTCTGAAGCTCCATCATGACTCGCAATCACCCTTATGCTTCTTTCCACACCCTCCAGGTTCAAGTTCTGTTTGAAACTGCCTTCTCGCTCGACAAGACCTCGTACATGTTTGGCGAGGAGACCTCGACTGTTTGGGAGGTGACGTTTGAGATCCGGGCGATCTGGGCAACCAGTACTGGGCCAGCTGACGACGAGGTCTGTGCATCAACTCGGAGCGTCGCCATTCGTTGTTTCATCCATCATCCATCATCATCATCATCATCCACCATCATCCAATCATCATCATCATCATCATCCAATCATCATCGCCCAATCATCATCATCATCATCATCATCCGATCATCATCATCATCATCATCATCATCATCATCATCATCATCATCATCATCATCATCATCATCATCATCATCATCATCATCATCATCATCATCATCATCATCATCATCATCATCATTCATGTTTCAAGCAGCATCATCCATGTTTCAAGCATCATCATCCACTCATCCAATCATCCAATCATCCAATCATCACCACCACCCAATCACCACCACCACCCAATCATCATCATCATCATCATCATCATCATCATCAATCAACATCCGATCATCATCACCACCGCCACCATCGTCGTCGTCGTCCTCGGCATCGTCATCATTCCCATCCAGTCATCAATTTCTGCTGTGGCGGGCGGCGTGTCTGGGTGATTGTTCTTCAGCAGCGAATCCTCGTCCCCACCGAAAAAGCGACATTCGTACTCGGCAACCTCGCGAACCTGGCCGCGACACTCAGCTTCGGTCCCCTTCGGCCCGAGCAGGGGCTCCTTCCCCACGCATTGCTTCGCCAGTCCGCCAACTTCCCCGACGGAACCGAACCACCGGCCGGGGCTGCCTCTACCACCGCTGCCACTGCCTCTACCGCCGCTGCCTCTGACTCCCCTTTTTGGCAATTCGTGCCGTCAGAAGGTCTCTCCGCGCCTCTCTCGGTGGTCCGATTTGTGTGTTTTGTTTTGACAGGCAGCCAAGCGCGCAGCCTGTACATCAGCCAGGATGGCTTGTGGTACGCCAAGCTGGTGACCGACGACGTCTTCGACTCGGCCGGTTCGCTTCTTGAAGGGCACGTCCTCAGTCAGGTCCCGACCCCCCATCCACATTCGCGCTGGTCCTCTGGTTTTGCTTTCCCGTTCCATCCTTACACCACACCCACCCGCCCCCAACAACCCATTGTTGTCTTGTTTCGGCGGTCATCTGGTGCGCTTCTCACGCATCATCTTTTGGCTCCTCCTTTCTGTGGCGGCGTGCAGTGGAGCCTGTTTGGATTTCACTACACTTTCCTCCGCATTCCCAACTTCGGCCGGACGCTCTGGGAAGCCCCGCCCGCCGAGGAGGAGCTCCCACGCACTGCCCGCGCTCTGGTCGAGCTCGTCTATGAGCTCGCCACAAGCCACAAGTTATGCCACAATGATTTGCGCTCCGCCAACCTCGTTTGGCGCTCCCGAACCCCCTCCTCGATCACCCTCAGGCTGATCGACTTCGACAGGTCCCTCCTCTTCTCCTGCTCCCAGGCGGGCCAACCCCTATTTTTCTCCCCTTGGGCAGGTACACCCACTGGGGATTTCCCCTTCCTCCGGAGGTCCGGTCGATCCGCTCGTGCGCCGAGAAACCTGGGGTCTGTTGCCGGCTGCCAGTCTTTCGGCTCCTTCATCGGGCTGGCTTCGACAGGGGATCACCTGCGGGGCCGCCCTGGCCCTCCATCAGGTGGTCCTCACCTGCATCCGGTTCCTTTCGCCGCCGCCGCCGCTCCCGCTCGAAGAAACCGACTTCCTCTTCGAGCAGGAGTCCCTGCGCCGCGTCCTCCCTGCCAACTTGGCCGAAATTCTCGTCCCGCTGGTCCCGAAAGGTTACGAGAAGATTCGACCGAACCACGCCGAACGGTTGCTGCATCGTGTCTTGCAGCTAAAGGTTCCGGTGCCTCCCGCCTGATGGCCGCCCCTTCCGACAAGATTCTGCGGGCATCAAGGATCTCCGGATTCGCCCGCCATGGACTGGTCGGCCTGGGGTGCGGACGAGTCCGCCTCCCCATGAAGGGAGGGGGCGTCTCACCACTGGTTTTTCGTTCACTCTTTTCAATGTGCCGCGCTGTCTATATCGGATACATACAATACAAGGCGACTTCTTTGCAGCGTCTTGTATTGCGGGAGTGGGCGAGGGGCGGGGGGATCTACGCTTCGGTAAACTTCGCGTTTCAGGATTTTGTGACATCGTTGATCCATTTCAGCGCTTGCCCTTTGCATTATTTTTCAAAAACTAACCCCATAGTTAAGTGGAATACCACTTTTTTTTCGAAATTGCTGCTTGTCATGTCATTGTATGAATTACCGTCGGGATCGTGAAGCTGTTTTCCGAAAATGTATCAGTTTCAAGAGAGGGCGCCTCCGCCTCCTCGCAACAATTTTAAGTCTCCAGAGGGAAGGTACTCCCTCAGCACCGATTTTTCTTGCCTGAACAAGACAGCAGCACTTGCTCCGGCTTCATTCAAGAATCTTCGACTCTCCCTTTTTGAGTGGACGTCCACCGGTGCCTCGAAGGAGTATCTCTTTGGTTCCTATTCGGATTCATTCTATATTTGGGACTACGAACGGCGAGCCGTGAAATTTGACGCGATTACCTCGACCACCTTCCAACCAAGCACTGACCGGGACACGGCCGATCCGTATGCTCCACCTCCGAAGCTGTATTATCTTACCTCTCACGCAATGCTCGACGGGCGCCTCGCGGTGGCCCTCCACCAAGGTCCGCAGCCCTTTATATATATACCTCACGTTCCATTTTGTTTTTGGGGGGCAGGTGATGTGGTCTGGATGGACGACCCCTTCGACAATCGCAACTTCCGGCGCTTTAACCAAGGGGTCTGTACACTCACTCGCATCCATCACCATCCGCACCATTCTTGGGGGGCACAGGGCTCACTGACCAGCTCGCCCGTCACTGCCATGGCCTTTGTTCCGACCACGTCATCGGGTGGCTCCGCCCCCGGGGCGCCAGCCTCCGCGGGTTCCGCACCCCAGCGCGCGCCATCACCTGCGGCTCCAGCCTCCGCGCCGGCGGCGGCGGCGGCGGCCGGTCCAGTCGGCACGACACCGGCCACCCAGCAGGTCTGCATCCCCATGTAGCTCGCACCCCCCCATCCACAAGCGGCTATCACCCCCCATCTACGCCAGGCTGGCGCTGAAATGATCAGTGGATCACTTTTTTTTTTTGACCCATCACCGGTGCGTATGGTCGTGATCCTCACGACTCATCAACCGCTCCCCCCCCCCCCCCACACACACACACACACACACACCATTGCCCCCCACCAATCAGGGGCCACGGCTGCTGCTGGCCCATGCGGACGGGACCCTGACCATGCTGGAGCGCGACCTGGAGGAGCAGACCTCCAAGATCACCCCCGTCAAGTTCACTGGGTCCGTCCTGTGTGTGTGTGTGTGTGACCGATCCTTCACCTGGGTCAGGGAGATGGGGGGGGGTCAGGACGACCTCCAAGATCGCTCCCGTTAAGTTCACTGGGTCCGTCCGTGCGTGCGACCGATCCCTCACCAGATATGTCGGGGTCCCTTCAGCGGGGTTTCGATGCTCTCTGTCGGTTTTTGTGCTTTTGGATGATGATGATGATGATGATGATGATGATGATGATGATGATGATGATGATGATGATGATGATGATGATGATGATGATGATGATGATGATGATGATGATGATGATGATGATGATGATGATGATGATGATGATGATGATGATGATGATGATGATGATGATTGGATGATGATGATGATGATTGGATGATGATGATGATGATTGGGTGGTGGTGATAATGATTGGATGGTGATGATTGGGTGATGGTGATGATTGGGTGATGGCGATGGCGATGTTTGGATGATGTTTGGATGATGTTTTGGATGATGATGATTGGATGCCGATGCCGATCCCCGATACTTCTTGTGGTGTTCTTCAACTCTATTAAACCCCTCCCTGCCTCTGCGCGCCGCATCATCTTCGCACGTCCTCCCTCCCCACCTTCCCGCTGTGACTGTAGGTTCGCGGTTCACCGGCGGAAGGCCACTCAGTCCCGCCGGAACCCGGTGGCCCAGTGGAGCATCTGCGCCGGCGCCATCAACGGTCCGCCCGATCCCAGAGTGCACTTGGTGATGATGATGTCGATGTTGATGATGATGATGATTTGTTGGATGGTGATGGATGATGATGATTGGATGATTGGATGATCAGGATGTGGATGTTGATGTTGTCCCACCCCCCCCCACCCCCACCCCCACCCCCTGTCCCGTGATCACCACTCACCGACTGCCCTCTTGTCCTGCATTCTCACCCCCTCGGCGGACCGTACCCAGCCATCCGGTTCTCACCCTGCGGGCGCTTCCTGGCCCTGGCCTGCGCCGACGGGTTCCTGCGCATGCTCGACTTCCACCAGGATCGGTCTGTCGGCACATCATAGTTCTGTTTTTTTTTTTTGTATGTATGATCCACGACTTCCACCAGGATCGGGTCTGTTCTGACCACGGATCATCATCCGCATCCTTCTCATCATCCATCACCACCACCACCATCGTCCCAATCTGCATCATCATCATCGCCATCATCACGCCATCTCATCGGCAGCATCGAGTGGCAGTTCCAGCGCATTTGCGTTTTTTTTTTTTTTGAATCCCATAGTTTTTCTTGTGTCACTCCCCGTTCATCTCCCGCCCCTCCGGTTTGTTTCCACTTTTTTGGAGCATACTATCTTTGGCGTCGGGGGAACCACCCCCGGGGGCGTCCGAAGCTGATTGGCTCCGCAGAGCCCCACGCGGGCGGTGGCACACACAGGTCGCGCATCCATTCACGGGGCGGCCTGGTCACTTGGGGGCCGGTCCACGGACCGACCCTCTCCCGCATATCCCAAATTCGCATCATGATGTTGCTCCAGTGAGTTGTAGATCGCCCCGCGCAGGCACCATCCGCGAACCAAAGCAATCGTTACGTTGCGGTAATTTGGTGACGCACTGTCCAGTGAGAGAATTGTTCAAGCCGCCATCACCCAACACCCGACCGGGCAACATGCATGATCATTGTCGGGCAAGCGTCCTTCGTAATCACCAATTTTTGCACACTGTTGTCTTCGGCCACAATTCGATTCGGCTCGTGTACTGACCCACATCATCCCACCCCATCCTGTCGTTCACGATCCAGCCCCCCCCATTCTCGCCTCCTCTTGCGTCTTTCTTCCCCCAGTCCCGTTGTGGCCTTCCGGTCGTACTATGGCGGCCTGACCTGCGTCGACTGGTCGCTCGACGGGCGCTACCTGGTCACGGGCGGCGAGGACGACCTGGTCTCGGTGTGGAGCTTCGAGGAACACACG
Source organism: Paratrimastix pyriformis (assembly GCA_027972325.1). Classification (NCBI taxonomy): domain Eukaryota; phylum Preaxostyla; family Paratrimastigidae; genus Paratrimastix; species Paratrimastix pyriformis. The sequence goes on from JAPMOS010000110.1 coordinate 67,798, forward strand.
TTGGTGGCTCGCGGCCACGGGCACCAGTCCTGGGTCTGTCGTCATTTCATCATCGTCGCCATCATCCGATCATCATCATCATCATCATCATCATCATCATCTCGAGTCAGCATAGTCATCATCATCATCATCATCATCATCATCATCATCATCATCATCATCATCGTCGCCATCATCCGATCATCATCATCATCATCATCATCATCATCCGATCATCATCATCCGATCATCATCATCATCATCATCATCATCATCATCATCATCATCATCATCATCATCATCATCATCATCATCATCATCATCATCATCATCATCATCATCATCATCATCATCATCATCATCATCATCATCATCCAATCATCATCCAATCATCATCATCATCATCATCATCATCATCATCATCATCATCATCATCATCATCATCCAATCATCATCATCATCATCATCATCATCATCATCATCATCATCATCATCATCATCATCATCATCATCATCATCATCATCATCATCATCATCCAATCATCATCATCATCATCATCATCCAATCATCATCATCATCATCATCATCATCATCATCATCATCATCATCATCATCATCATCATCATCATCATCATCATCATCAATCATCATCATCATCATCATCATCATCATCATCATCATCATCATCATCATCATCATCATCATCATCCATCCAATCATCATCATCATCATCATCAATCATCATCATCCCATCATCATCATCATCCAGTCGTCGTCATCATCCAATCGTCGTCATCATCATCATCCAATCATCATCATCCAATCATCATCATCCAATCATCATCACCCAATCATCATCATCCAATCATCATCATCCAATCATCATCCGGTCATCATCTAGTCATCCATCTAGTCATCCATCTAGTCATCCATCTAGTCATCAGCAGCATCATGCAATCAGCAGCCAATCGTCTCCACCACCACACCATCACCACTCGTCCATCCGGCTGTCTCCTTCCTTCCCTCATGCCCACGAGCCTTCAACCATTCCTTTACCATTCGTCACCATTCATTTACCATTCGACACCATTCATCACCATTCATCACCATTCGACACCATTCATCACCATTCATCACCATTCATCACCATTCATCACCATTCATCACCATTCATCACCATTCATCACCATTCATCACCATTCATCACCATTCATCACCATTCATCACCATTCATCACCATTCATCACCATTCATCACCATTCATCACCATTCATCACCACTGCTCTCGTCCGCTCCGCCCGCCCAGGTCAACGCGGTGGCCTTCGATCCATACCATGAGGCCCCCAGCGCGGCCCCCGGGCGGGGCGCCGTCTACCGGATTGGCTCGGTGGGGATGGACACCCGCCTGTGCCTTTGGGACTTCGTCGAGGGCGCCCGTATCGCCCTGGATCTGACCCGCGGGGCCCCCGAGGGAAGCCCGGTCTGTCCCGCTCATTGGGTAAGTGCCCGGATTTAAGCCTTGAGCACCACGAGATTATTATGGGATTTTTTTTTTCATCATCCCATATTTTTTTTTTGGAGGTCCCATACTTTTTTTGCGCTCTGGTCGGGTTGAAAAACCACCTTCTCATCCGCCCTTCCTCCACACTTCTGCCGTCCCGTCTGTGCAGGCGCCCACCCCATCCCCTGCCGCCTCTCCGGCCACGGCCGCCCCCGCATCGGCCGGTGGACACCAGTCTACCCCGCACCCGCCCCGGTCCCCGACAGGTGACAGCCAGGCTACCGGGGGCTGGTCGGCAGGCGGGGCAGCCACGGGGTGGCCTGAGGTCGAGGTGGCCTCGCCCTCTCTGGCCGAGTCCCTCCGGCTCAGTCTGTCAATTGGGCCCTGCGGCCTCCTTCCGCCATATCTCGGCGTCGGTGCCAGTCGTCGTCGGCATCATTGTCATCATCATCATCCAATCATCATCATCATCATCATCATCCAATCATCATCATCATCATCATCATCATCATCATCATCATCATCATCATCATCATCATCATCATCATCATTCGGGCATCATCATCATCATCATCATCATCATCATCATCATCATCATCATCATCATCATCATCATCATCATCATCATCATCATCATCATCATGGTCTTGGGGGGTGGATGGGGGGGGGGGGGGGCGGTTGACTGTTCCACCAATAATGATGACCCCGCCCTGTTTTCTGTTGCCATCCACTCATCTCCCCCCCGCCGCGCCCCCCTTTCCCTCGTGATGTTCCTGTTGCCCCACCCACCCACCCACCCAAAGACCCGGTGGCCTGCCACGTGGTGGACATCGAACCGCTGACGGATGTCTCCTTCACCCCTGGTGAGGTCCTCACCGCCGGTAAGGGCGGCCGCATCAAGGTGTGGGCCCGACCGGGTTCCATCCAGTACATGCCGGTCTGTGGCAGTCCCTGGTGGGAGAGCGCCCTCCTGTGTGCTGCCGATGCGTTGTTTTTGATGTTTCTCTCTTCCAATGATTGGATGATGATGATGATGATGATGATGATGATGATGATGATGATGATGATGACATGCAGGAAGACGAAGACATGGTCGGAGGCGGTGTCCTGCCGGCCGATGTGGCCGTCGAGCGGGTTGCCCAGCGCTCCCCGCCGGTGGTTCCGTGGCCCGCCAGCAAGCCATCATCCTCAGCAACGAGCACCCTCCCACCGCCACCCTCTTACGAACAGCAACCAACCGTCCCAGAACACCCTCCCCCTCCTCCCGTTTCGCAAAGCTAATCCTCTCGACGACAGACTGTACAGAGCGGCGCCGTGGCCGCCCCGGCCCCGGCCCCGACCCCGGCCCGCCGGGTGGGCGGCGGGCTCAGCGGGCTGGTCGATTTGCTGGGCGAGGTCACGGGCGCCCCTCCTGGCCAGCCCCGCCACGCACCTCTCGCCGCTTTGATGCCCCAGTCGCGCCGTGGCGGCAGCGCTGAGCTGATGGCCCAGCTCGAGGCCCGGCGCCCGCCCCCCCAGCCCTGAGGGAGTCAGCTTGGAGGACCTCCAGGAGGCATCGGCCGAGGGGGCACCAGCAGCAGCAAAAATAGAGCCGAAACGCCGCTTCGTGTTTTCTCTCGGGGAGGAGGTGGTGGTGGCGGTGGAGGGAGGTGGAGGAGAGTGAGTGTCGTCTTGTGTTCTCTGCGTGCCCACCCACCTCTCCGACACGGGCTTCCGGTGCCCACCGGGGCAAACAACGTGACACTCTCGTGTCCCACTTTCCCGCTTTTTGCACCGACAGTTTGTGGAACTTGGCCGCACGGCCCATGCTCCGGCCGCTGGGGCCGGTCTGAGCTGGGCGGGGCTCTGCCCGGGCCGCCTGCCATGCAGGGATTCGTCAACTCGGTCATGGCCCTCCAGGCCGCCCCGCCCCCACACGGGGCATCTCGGCTCGGCTGAGGGTTTGAGTCCTGGGCCCCTGCCGCCCGGGGGCCCCGACGGGCTGAGCAGCGCCCGCAGAACCCGATCCGTCCGGCGCCACTGCGCCTTGGCCCGCCGAGGGACCCCGCCCCTGACCCATCGAGCGGCGCCACGGGCGAGCGTCGCCCATCCCCCGGACGCCCGCCCTATCGATGTTGCTGTCTGCTCCAAGATGATTGGATTATGTGAGGGTGGCCATCCCCCCGCTAATAAACCCCCCCCCCCCCCCCCCCGTTCGAAGATTCGATGACTCCGCTGCCTCCGCTCCTCCACTGCTCCGCTCCTCCACTGCTCCGCTGACCCTTTCGAATCTGATACGGATGAATCACGAAAGACATGAATTCCACCGCTTCTCATGAGTTATGATGGATGATGGATGATGATGATGATGGTTGATGGTGATGATGGTTGATGGTGATGATGATGCTGATGCTGATGATGATGATGATGATGATGATGATGATGATGATTGATGGTGATGGTGATTGGTGACTGGATGATGATGATGCGATCGGTGTCGACAACAAGCAAATGTCGCCCACCACCATCCTCTCCCCGCAGGCCGACGTTCGCTCAAAGGCAAAAGAATCAGACCAGTTGTCCTGGCAGCATTAGAGAAGAACAAACTTCGGAAAGGCAGGCTTGGTTCGAGACAGACAGAGTTCTCTGTCTGTCAAAGAGCGCGGCGGCGTTGGTGCGACGTGAGATATCTTCTTTTCTGCCAATCGAAATGTGGGCTCTTCTTGTTTGTTTGCTCTCTTTGGCAAGTATTTCATTTGCTCAAATCGGTTGGTTTCTATTTTTCGTTCTTTCATCAACTCCTTGTCACGTAGGACCGACCGACCTTGGGGAGAACGGAGAAAGTCTGTTGGACCACCCGATCTGACACGTAATCATCCCGTTTAGATCTTTTCTCACTCTTAACCATCCAACCCACATATTACACACCGGGCCAGCTCACGACGTTTTACATGCAATGTGTCCATTGTTCACAGGCACTCTATTTTACAATCGGAGGGACATCTTGCAATTACCATGCTGATACTGACTCAGAGATGACATGTACTGCCATCATGCCGTCGGTCGGGGTTAAGGAGATTCGCGTCGTCCAGCAAGATGACAGTGTGTTCACGATGTGGGTCACATTTACTCTGCCCCCACAGCGTCTGTCGATTTCACCTCCACCTCCCACCCACATTGTTTATTTTCAGCACCCACCGTGACCGGTATCACCCCGCTGGGCTACTACTCCGGCGGTCGCGCGGTTGATTACACCATTACGGGGACTGACTTTCGCGCGAACTTTATCGCTCGCGTTGCCGGGGTGATTTGCTCCGTGCAGGGCTTTTGGACCCCCACCTCGATCACCTGCCGTGCAACTGTCACCTCGGGTGGTGACCAGGCGGTCGTGGTGACCAACTTTGACGAGTCTTCAGGGTCGCACACGTTCACCTTCGTGTTGCTGCCCAACATTGTGGCTATTGCCCCGATGCTGGTCATGGTCAACCAGCCCACCACCTTCACCATCACGGGGACTGACCTCGAGAACGGCACCCTGACCGTGGGCGGGATCGCGTGCGCCGTCACTGGGGCTGTCACCGCAACCAGCATGAACTGTACGGCCACCCTGACCGACGTCGGGGATCTGCCCGTACGGCTGGCGTTGGCCGACGGGCGGGAGTCCACGACCACGTTCACCTTTGCGATCCCCTGTCCGTCTTCCCTCGCGTAATTCATTTCAACCCACCACAATCACAATCACCACAACCACCACAACCACAACCACAACCATTACACCCACACCCACCCCATCACGGGCCCGTGCTCGTTCTCTTCTTCTCCCCCAGACCCGATCGTCACGGCCATCGACCCTGCGCAGGCCTGGGCAGGGAGCAATGTCACCGTTGTTGGAAGCCGCTTTACGCCCACCTGCCAGTCAGTGCTGCCCCGCCCTCCGCGCCGCACCCCGCTCCCCTCCCCTCCCTCCCCTTCCCCCCCCCCCCCCCCCCTCCACCATCCCCTCCCCCCCTCCCCCACCACTCCCCCACCCCAGCCCCGCCCATGCCCCACACACCGCCCCACGCCCCTTTGAGCGATTCAAGTGCTGTCATTGTCATGCTGACCGCATGCGGACGCGGACGCACGCCCTCCCGCCCACGCCCCACGCCCCACGCTCCCACGCCCCGCTCCCGCCCCGCTCCCACGCCCCCACGCCCCGCTCCCACGCCCCACGCCCCACGCCCCACGCCCCACGCCCCCGCTCCCGCTCCCCCCACTCACGCTCCCCACTCTCACGCTCCCCCACTCTCACGCTCCCCCACTCTCACGCTCCCCACTCCCCCACTCCCCACCCCCACCCCCACCCCCCGCTCCCCCCACTCACCCACTCCCCACTCACGCTCCCCCACTCCCCACTCTCACGCTCCCCCGCTCCCCACTCTCCCCACTCTCACGCTCCCCCACTCCCATCTCGCCCATCATCCTGCTCATCCACCCAGGGCCCAGCTCTCAAGCACGGGCGCCCTGCTGTCCACGACCTTCCTCTCGGACACCTCGATCGTCTTCGTGGCGCCCGTCCGACCCGACCCTGAATTCAACGGGTTTGAGGTCTACGTCACGGACACCGCCACGGGCCTTCAATCGATCGGCCACGAGAGTCCCGTCTATGAGGGGGTCGCATTCTTCTACGCTCGTCTGCTCAGTGCCGCCCCCTCAGCCTCCCTGAACCCCCAGCCTTCATCTCAGCCCCACTTTCCCTCCACCCAACTCCGTTTTCCCGCCTTCAGCCCGCCTCGCGTCAACCCTGCCACGTTCTCACCTTGCCATCCTCCCACTCCCTTCCTCCGTCGAGCCTGACCTCACTTCTTTGTGCTTGCCGTTTGGTCGCCCCCCCGCCTCCCTGTCGTGACACCCCACAGCCTTCGTGACCGCAGTCTCGGTGACCCACGGCCCGGCGAACCGCACGGCCAACATCACCGTGACCGGCAGCGACTTCATCGATGGGGTCGAGATGTACCTGGACCGCTTCGGCCTGGAGGCCACCTATGTGAACAGCACCACCCTGTTCTTTGAGATGCCCACACAGGAGGGTGCAGAGAGCCAGTACTCCGAACCGAGTGAAATGAACGCTGCCCGCAGTAGCCAACGTAACGATGTTCACAGTGGCCGCTGGCCCCTGGCCGTGTGCTGCCAGCAGGGCTGCTCCCAGGAGGGCGTCTACTTTTTCCGCTTCGACCGTCTGTTGGGCCTGGGGCTGGGCTGGTGGGACCGCATTCACCTGGTCGTGTTCTCACTGGCAACTTCGAGAAAGCACGGAAACACGGCTCTGATCATACCACCATCACAAATGGCCAATCAATTCTCCGAAATCTGTCATTTTTTGTGCCCCGCCAATCCCATCCCATGCCTTCCCCTCATCCTCATCTCTCTTCCTTTGCTCCCGGCCGGTCCCCGCAACAGCCTACGTCACTGCCGTCAACCCGACCCAAGTCGTGTCTGCGGCCAACGTGACCGTGACGGGCCGCAACTTCTATCCCGGGGCCATGGTGCATCTGGTGGCCACAGGCGCCGGCACTGCCCCGGCGGACATCACCCCGATCAGCATCGCCGCCAGCGAGGACTCGCTCATCTTCGCCATGCCCGACCACGAGGAGGGGGTGGTTGGGTTCGAGGTGCACGTCAGCCTGCCCGCCGAGAGCGTGGTCTACTCGCCCGAGACAGGCGTCATCGTCCAATGTCCGTCCTTCTGAGGGCGGCTCTCGGGGGCCGGGGGCCGGGGCCTGCCGCACTTGCTGATCGCATCCCGTTTGCCTCTGCCCGCTCCCATGCCCTGCCCCCATGCCCCGCCCTCCTCACTCCTGCCCCATGCCACCCTGCCCCCCACTCCCTTCTTCCTGTCCTGCCCCACTGCCATCTCACTGCCACCTCATGTCATGCCCCCTCTCTCTCTGTCCTTCTGCTCACCCCGCCTCCTCGTGCCGCAGACCTGCCCCCGGCCGTGGCGAGTCTCAGTCCTTCCGTGGCCCTGGTCGGAGACACCGTCACCGTCACGGGAGGCGGCTACTCGCCCGCTTCCAAGTCTGCCCTTTCGTCAGGTTTTTTTGGTGGTGACGAGGGGAAAGAAAAAAAACAAACGCATGTCAGGGTGCCAAAAAAACAGTCCCCCATACAGTCCCTTTGTCAGATAGTTGTGGTGACGAGGGGAAAAGAAAAAAAAAAAAAAAACGCATGTCAGCCGAGGATGACAAAAACACAGTCCCCCATACAGTCCTTTGTCAGATTTTTGTCAGATTTTGCCAATCAACATGCATGATGGAAGCATGCTCATCTCAGCAAGAGACCGAAGCACCGTGAGGGAATGATCGAAAAGAACTTTGAAAAGAGAGTGAGATAGTCCTTGGAACTGCCAGCGCTCCGAACGGGTGCGGCTGCTCAGATCTGTTTACCAAAGTGCACCGCCTGTCGGAGCCCCCCAAAAGCCCTTTCCAAACACAGACAACCAGACCACCTGCCTCGCTTCCAAGCTCCAATGGCACCCCAACACTCAACCACCACCACCACCCACCCACCCACCACCCACCACCACCCATCACCACCCACCACCACCACCACCATCGTCATCATCATCATCATCATCATCATCATTCGGTGAAAACTGGCTTCCTTTGCCATCCCTCACCAGATTCTGTGTCCCCCCGCTGCTCATCAGGGTGCGTCTGGGGGCCACGGGCGACCTGCTGCCCACGACCTTCCTCTCGGCCACCTCGATCTCGTTCGTGGTGCCCGCCCAGCCCCCCATGGAGAGCGTCGCGTACGCGGTCACGTACGAGGTCTTCGTCTCGGACACGGGCCTCCAGTCGGCCTCGGCCGGCGTCACCTTCAGTTACCAGCGTCTGTCCCCCTTGAGTCATCATCATCATCATCATCATCATCATCCAATCATCATCATCATCATCATCATCATCATCATCATCATCATCCAATCATCGGTATCGGCATCATCCAATCGTCATCCAATCGTCATCCAATCGTCATCATCATCATCCAATCGTCGTCGTCGTCGTCGTCGTCGTCGTCGTCGTCGTCGTCGTCGTCGTCGTCGTCGTCGTCGTCGTCGTCGTCGTCGTCGTCGTCGTCGTCGTCGTCGTCGTCGTCGTCGTCGTCGTCGTCGTCGTCGTCGTCGTCGTCGTCATCCAATCATCATCATCCAATCATCATCATCATCCAATCATCATCATCATCATCATCATCATCATCCAATCATCATCCAATCATCATCATCATCATCATCATCATCATCATCATCATCATCATCATCATCATCATCATCACCATCACGATGTGGTCAGAGCCGCCATGGCCGTGGGGTCAGAGCCACACCCATGCGGTGGTTATGACCCCCGTGGGTGGTGGATGTGACCCTGGTGATGGTGGCAGTGGTGGCCGCCCGTCAAATTGGTGTTCGGTCCACTCACATCCCCCCCCCCCCCCGATTTTTTCGTTGTCTTCGCACCCCAGCCACGGTGACGGCACTCTCGGAGACCCACGGGCAAGCCGCGGCCAACACCACCGTGGTGGTGACGGGCACCAACTTTGCCGCCGGGGCCGTGGTCCGGCTGGGCTCGTCGGCCGCCTACTTCAACGTGACGGCGGTGACGTTTGAAGCTCCCAACAGCCTCAGCTTCGTGATGCCCCCGCAGGCCACCGTCGAGAGCCAGTTGGGCGCGGCGTACAGTGGCCAGTGGGCCGTGGCCGTGATGAACCCTGCCAGCGCCGGGTCGGGCCTCTCCCAGGACTCGGTCACCTTCCGCTACGAACGTCCGTGCTGCCCTCCCGTTGTGTGCCATCTTGCCCCTCCTCCTCCTCCTCCTCCTCCTCCTCCTCTCCTCTTCTTCTTCTTCTTCGTCTTCTTCTTCCTCCTCTTCCACCTCCTCTTCCTCCTCCTCCTCCTCCTCCTCCTCCTCCTCCTCCTCCTCCTCCTCCTCCTCCTCCTCCTCCTCCTCCTCCTCCTCCTCCTCCTCCTCCTCCTCCTCCTCCTCTTCTCCTCCTCCTCCTCCTCCTCTCCTCCTCCTCCCCCACCCACCCCGGCGGAGAGAAGAGAACAGGCTGTGGGTTCGTGAGGACGCAATCACCAGGCAAGAAAACGGCGTCCTTCGTACCCGCTGCCACCACGATTCGGCTCACCCTTCGATGCTGCTCCGTTTCCTCCCCGTAGCCGTCGTCACCGGGGTCAGCCCCACCACCGCCACTGCCGAGTCGGACGTGACCGTGACGGGCCGCAACTTCTACAGCGGGGCCATGGTACATCTGGGCACGAGCGGTGTCGTCCCGGCGGCGGTCCCCGCATCCACCGTTGCCGCCAGCGAGGACTCGCTCACCTTCCGCATGCCGCCCCACGATAATGGGATGGACGAAGGGCTCGCGGTGCACGTCAGCCTGCCCGACCCCGACATCTGGGTCATGTCACCCGAGACCACCGTCATCATCAACTGTCCGTCCCCTTCTGCGTGGTAGTCTCGTGGCCCTGCCCACCGCCCACCGCTCCCTCTCTCTGCTCACCTCGCATTCCTCGTCCTCAGTCGCGCACCCGACCGTGGCGAGCCTCAGCCCTGCCGCGGGCCGGGCCGGCGACACGATTACTGTCACAGGAAGCGTCTTCTCGGGCTCATCCAAGTCTGTGCCCCGCCCCCACTCCCAAAAGGATTGTGTGCGCGTGGCGGATGGAAGGCGCGCCCGATTGCTCGTCTGGTTCTGGGCGTTGGGGTGGGCGGTGTTTTTTTGGGTTTGGCCCTGGGCGGGGGTGATTCTATCTCACGCATCGGCCCATACGGTTAGAGTTGCACGAAAGTTGTAAAAAAAGGAGGAAGAAAGAAGAGAAAGAAGTGAGAAAGTGAGAAAGAAAGAAGCAGTTAATTTTTTTTTGTCGTTGCGTTTGTGGCGGCACGAGGAGGAGGAGCCTGTGGGGGCTCAAGCATATAGCGGGTCAGCTTTCTGCGATGCCGGTTGAAAATAAGGAAACACCGTATTTTAAGCTGATAGAGTTTTTTTAAGGGTGCCGATCTTAGAGAAAAACTGTGTAAGGTCGGGGAAACGCCAGCTATGCCTGAAATACGTTATATTAAGGGGCTGGATGAGTCCATACTGTAGTTATGAAGGGGTTTTGTATAAGTGATTTTGTAAAACAAACTCGAGTTGGGGCGGTCGTTCATGGGCCGAGAAAAAAAAAAGAAGAAGAAGAACGAAAGCCGAGAAAGAAAAAAACAGAAGAGAAGAAAACCAGCGTTTTCCGTGCACCACCTCTCGAATTGGGCGATCCTCCTCCTCGTGTGTGTCCCTTGCACCCTCTCTCAACACAAAGTCGCCATGTTCCTCCTTCTGCTGCTGGTGTGTGTGCAGGGTGCGTCTGGGGGCCACGGGCGCCCTGCTGCCCACGACCTTCCTCTCGGCCACCTCGATCGCGTTCGTGGTGCCCGCCCAGCCCAGCGCCGAGAACATGACCTACGAGGTCTTCGTCTCGGACACGGGCTTGCTGTCGGCCTCGGCCGGCGTCACCTTCAGCTATCAACGTCTGCCCACCACCACCACCCACCACCCACCACCACAACTACCACCCACTACCACCCACTACCCCCACTCACGACCCACTACCACCACCCACCACCATCACCACCATCACCATCACCACCACCCACCACCATCACCACCATCACCACCATCACCATCACCATCCACCACAACCACTTGCGAGTGTAATCTCAGAGACAATCATGCGATTGTCTTTGCTCTGCCAATTCCCTCCCCCTCGATTCCAGCCACGGTGACGGCGCTCACGGAGGCCCACGGACCCGCCGCGGCCAACACCACCGTGGTGGTGACGGGCACCAATTTTGTCGACGGGGCCGCGGTGCGGCTGGGCTCGTCGGCCGCCTACTTCAACGTGACTGCGGTGACGGTGGCCTCGCCCACCAGCCTCAGTTTCGTGATGCCCCCGCAGGCCAGCGCCGAGAGCCAGTTGGGCGTGGCGCATAGCGGCCAGTGGGTCGTGGCCGTGCTGAACCCTGCCAGCGCCGGGTCGGGCCTCTCCGAGGAGTCGGTCACCTTCCGCTACGAACGTCCGTCTCACCCACTCGGCATCCATCATCACCATCATCATCATGATCATCCAATCATCATCATCATCATCATCATCATCATCATCATCATCCAATCATCCAATCATCCAATCATCATCCAACCATCATCATCCAACCATCATCATCCAATCATCATCATCCAATCATCATCATCCAATCATCATCATCCAATCATCATCATCCAACCATCATCATCCAACCATCATCATCCAACCATCATCATCCAACCATCATCATCCAACCATCATCATCCAACCATCATCATCCAAACATCATCATCCAACCATCATCATCCAACCATCATCATCCAACCATCATCATCCAACCATCATCATCCAAACATCATCATCCAACCATCATCATCCAATCATCATCATCCAATCATCATCATCCAATCATCATCATCCAATCATCATCATCCAACCATCATCATCCAACCATCATCATCCAACCATCATCATCCAAACATCATCATCCAACCATCATCATCCAACCATCATCATCCAACCATCATCATCCAACCATCATCATCCAACCATCATCATCCAACCATCATCATATCATCATAATCATCATAATCATCATCATCATCATAATCATCCAATCATCCAATCATCATCATCATAATCATCATAATCATGGCATTTATCCTGTGGGTGGCCTGTACCCCTCCGTGTCTCCTCTCTCTCCGCATCTCGCCCGCCTCCCCTCCCCGTGCGTCTAGCCATCGTCACCGGGGCCAGTCCCATCAGTGTCGATCGGGGTTCACCGACCGACGTGACCGTGACGGGCCGCAACTTCTACAGCGGGGCCATGGTGCATCTGGTGGCCGCGAGCGGCAGCGCCCCGGCGGACATCACCCCGATCAGCGTCGCCGCCAGCGAGGACTCGCTCACCTTCACCTTGCCCGCCCAGGCCAGCGGGGTCCCCGACCAACTCGAGGTGCACGTCAGCATGCCCGCCCCCGAGAGCGGGGCCTTCTCGGCCGAGACATCCGTCGTCACCATCTGTCCGCCCTGCCTGCCTGCCTGCCTGCCTGCCTGCCTGCCTGCCTGCCTGCCTGCCTGCCTGCCTGCCTGGCCTGCCTGCCTGCCTGCCTGCCTGGCCTGCCTGCCTGCCTGCCTGCCTGCCTGCCTGCCTGCCTGCCTCTTCCCTCCGAGCATCTCGCTTGCCTCTCTCTGGCCCTCGGCAATCTGATCGTGGGTGGGGAGCACCCAGATGTCGTGTTCGCGGAGTTTCTCTGTCTGCATTTGCATTTTTCAACGACACCCACCAATCATCCCCAATCATCACCTTCACCATCGTCCCCGCGCTCCACTCTCACTCACTCCACCATCACTCTCACTCACTCCACCCTCACTCCACCCTCACTCACTCCACCCTCACTCACTCCACCCTCACTCCTCCGCACTCCGCCCCGCATCCTGGCTCTGCAGACAAGACCCTCCCGAATGTGGCCTCGGTCAGCGCGGTCACCAGCAACGCCCACAGTCCGCTGGCCAAGGCGGGCGACCAGGTGACGGCCACCTTCACGACCAATGTCGCCTTGGATGCGACCCCCCCCCAACAAGCCCGTCGCCACGCTGGCCGGCCACGCGGCCACGGTCACTTTCAGCGGCGCCACCACCTTCACGGCGGTGGCGACGGTGGCCAGCGGGGACGCCCAGGGCAACGTGACATACACCCTGCGCGGGATGTACGATTTGCTGGGCAACCAGCAGGCCATGACCGTCATCACGGGCACCCTGGGGGCCGTCTTCGGTCGGTGGATTTGCTGCGGTGGACGCACACACACACACACACAGCACACACAGCACACACAGCACACCCACGCACACACACAGCACACACACAGCACACAGCACACACACAGCACACAGCACGCTTTCGCACGCACACACACAGCACACCCACGCACACACACAGCACGCTTTCGCATTCACCAGCACACCCCACCCTCAGCACACCGCCTCCAATAATGCGCTCACGTCGCACTTGTCCTCCGCTGCGTCCCCTTTAGATTCGGTGGCGCCCAGCCTGACTGCCGTGACGGGGGCCTCCAACCACGCGGGCAGGCCGACCTTTGCGGTGGTTGGCGACCAGGTGACGCTGACCCTGCAGGCCGACGAGACCATTGATGCGACCACCCTGCCCGTCGTGACCCTGGCCGGCCGATCGGCCACCGTACAGGCAGGTACCTCACCCACCACGGTCGTGACGGCCATCCTGACCCTGCTCGGCAGCGACACCACCGGATCCATCGGGTACACCGTGGGCGGGTCCCTCTGCGACTTGGCTGGCAACTGCAACGGGGCTCTGAGCCCAGCCAGCGGGTCGACCGGGGTCACCTTCGGTCTGTCAGCCGCCGCGCCCACCCCCAGCACATGGACATGGAGCTTTTCCTGCCGGCCGGCTTCCATCCCCCAACATCCCCTCCTCTTGATCTCTTTCTTCTTTCTTCCGAGCATGAGGTGATGATTGGGTGATGATGATGATGATTGGATGATGATGATGATGATGATGATGATGATGATGATGATGATGATGATGATTGGATGATGATGATGATTGGATGATGAATGATGATGAATGATGATGAATGATGATGATTGGATGATTGGATGATTGGATGATTGGATGATGATGATGATGATGATGATGGTGATGATGATGGCGATGATGATGGCGGATGCGCCAAGTTCGTCTGCCGCTTCGAGCTGCCTGCGGCCGTGGTTCTTCTGACTATGTGCGGGCAGCGCTTCGACAGCCCCACCGTGCAGGTGGCCGGCCAGGCGTGCCCCTTGGTGCTGGCCAACAGCAGCTGTGTGGCGTGCCGCTCGGCGGGTGGGCTGGCGGGGGGCAGCTATGTGGCGGTGACCCTGACCAACTCGAACGGACTCGCCAACACCCAGAACAACCTGCTCTGGTACCAGGGTCTGTCGTTGTTGGTGGGGACTGTGCTGGCGGCCGGCAGAGCAGCGTGGGGGGGGAGCACCATATTGACTCTCTCTTGCTTTTCTTGCTGCTGCAGGAGCGGTGACCATTTCAAGCATCACCCCCCGGACGGCCCTGCAGGCTGGCGGGACGACGGCCAGCCTGACCCTGACGGGCACCGGGTTCGCGACTGGGGCGACGTGCCCGACGGTGACCGTGGGCGGGCAGCCGTGTGTCGTCACCGCTTGCCCCTCTGCCACCAGCCTGGCGTGCACCCTGGCCGTGGGCCCGGCCGGGGCCGCCAACGGGCCGGCGGCGGTGGTGGTGACGAACCCTAGCCCCGACGTGGCCATTTGCACCCAAGAGGGTGGGTTCACCTTCTATGGCCCGGCTCCCACCCTGACCGGGCTCAGCCCCAATGTGGGTCCGCTGGCTGGCGGCCAGACGGTGCGCCTGCAAGGCACCGGGCTCCGGGTGGATGCCGCGACCGGCGCGCGACCAACGGTGCTGGTGGGAGGCCGTCCGTGCACCGGGGTGGTCGCCGACCCGGCTGGCAGCACGGACGCCACTGGGCTGACGTGCACCCTGCCCGCGGGTGCGACCCTGGGCTCGGTGAATGTGGTGGTGACCAACTGGGACCAGACCGCCGCCACCCTGGCCAGGGGGTACGCCTACCAGGGTCTGTCGCTCCGCCATCGGTTGATTCCTGGAACAGTCATGTGACGACAGGAGAAAAAGACTGACAAAAAAATGAAAAAAACAAAACAATCCCGAGAAGGACCCACACGGGGCCTCCGAGCGGAAGGGCCTCCTAAGGAAATGACTTTTTGAAGAGCGCCTGTGGAGATCGCCAGAGCAAGGAAGGAGCGATGTGGGCGCCCAAACGAAGACAATCGATCTCTCTCTCGCGGCGGCGTGGGTCGTCATCCCCAACTCTGTCGCTCGTCTCATCTCCCACTCCGGCAGGCGCCACCCCAACGGTAAGTTTCCGGAGCCCTGCCAGTGGCCCTGCCACGGGCGGGACGGCGCTGACCCTGGTCGGAACCGACTTCCGGGCGGGGGTGACGGTGACGGTGGCGGGGAGCCCCTGCACCCTGACGGCCTCCAACGGGACCGTTCTCAGGTGCACCGCCCCGGCCGGCCTCGCCGGGAGCACCGCCGCCGTGGTGGTCGCAAATAGCGACGGAACGTCCGCTGCTGCCCCCGACTTCGCCTATTACGGTCTGTGCCCGTGGGTGGTGGTGGGTTCTCGATTCTCTTCTTTTTTACTGCGGGACTTCTGGACTGCTTCATCTCGCGTCTGATATCGCCTCCTCCCACGAGACGAGGCTGCACTATTGGGAGGGTCACGGCCGCACAGTGTGCACCAATTTTTTCGTGACTTCTCATCTTGGCTTGATTTCGACTCGCCCGCACAAGGCTGAGTTTGGCGCACTTTCCGTGCCAAGCAGAGTGGGTGAGATTTCGCGGTTTTCTTTCTTCTTCGGCTTCTGCCTTCTCTGCCTTCTCTGCCTTCTCTGCCTTCTCTGCCTTCTCTGCCTTCTCTGCCTTCTCTGCCTTCTCTGCCTTCTCTGCCTTCTCTGCCTTCTCTGCCTTCTCTGCCTTCTCTGCCTTCTCTGCCTTCTCTGCCTTTGCCTTTGCCTCCTTGCCGTCTGCCTTTCTGCCTTCTCTGCCTTTCTGCCTTCAGTTATTTCTTGGTCTCGGCATCCGTTTCGTTTCGTCTCACTTTCTTTCTTCGCCTTGCCTTTTCCTGCTGGTCCCCTCCGTCCCTCCCAGCCGTGGGACTCTCGCCCGTCATCAGCCGGGTGTCGCCTTCCTCCACGAGCCAGTCGAACTCCGTAGGCCTATCCGTGACTGGGGCCAACTTTCGCGCGGGCCTGACCCTGACCGTTGGCGGGCTCATCTGTCCCAACCCCATCGTCACCGCCTCCCGAATTCGGTGTACCCTGCCCGCCCCTGGCCCGTCTCGCTACGGGTCCGTGGTCGTTGTCGTGGTCAACACCGATGGCACCACGTGCAAGCTCGCCAACGGGTTCACCATCACCGGGAAGGCTCCTGTCGTCAAGGGCGTCTCGCCCACCAAATTCAGCCTCAAGTCCGCCGCCGCGAACGACCGGACCACGGTGACCCTGACCGTCACGGGCGAGGGCTTCCAGACCGGGGCGGTGGTGACCCTGGGGAACCAGACCTGCGATTCTCCGGTGGTCGAGAGCACCGGAACCAGCCTGACCTGCACTCTGTCCATCGCTGGGCTGGTCACGGCCGGCCCGGCCGCAGTAGTGGTGACGAATGCGGACGGGCTCACCAGCGCCAATCCCAGCAGCAACGACACTGCCGCCGCATCCGTGCCCACCTTCTATTTCCAAGGTGCGTCACCCCCCCCCCCCCCCCCCCATTCACTCTCCATCCCTCCCTCCATTCACTCCTTCCCTTCTCCCCTCCGTCCCTCTCTCCTCTCCTCGCTCTCGCTCGTACTCTCCTCCCTGCTTCCTCCGCAGGCGACGCCCCCACCCTGAGCGCCCTGACCCCCGCCCGTGGCCCCTGCAACCTGGGCACTCCCATTGTGCTGCAGGGCGCCAATTTCCGGGCAGGCGTGACCGTCTGGGTCGGCGGTGTCAGCTGCCTCAACACCAGCCTACTCTCTTCGGACAGCCTGGCCTGTCTCGTCCCACCCGCGGCATCCACCGTGGCCGCGCAGCTGGCTGAGTCCGCCTCGGTCGATGCGGGCGTGGCGGTGGACGTGGTCGTGCGAAATGACGATTTGACGGAGGCCACGACGAGCCAGGCCTTCGTCTACACGGCGGCGCTCTATCCGGGCGGGGCCACGCTCTCCGGTCCGGCTGGCTGGTTATTATATGGAATATGGGATGGGGTTATGGGGGGGGGAGGAGGAGGAGGAGGAGGAGGAGGAGGGAGGAGGAGGAGGAGGAGGAGGAGGAGGAGGAGGAGGGGGGGGAGGAAGGAGGAGGGGTGAGGAGGAGGGGGGACCTTTCCTCCCAATTCATCCCAATTCATTCCCAATTCATTCTCTCCATCAACCGACAGCCGCTGCGACGGCGCTGATTGCGGTGGGCGTCTCCTTCTTCGCGCTGCTCCTGTGCGGCCTGCTGGCGGTCTTCCTCGTTTGGCGGCTGGGTTCTGCGTCGAGCCCCCGCAATGAGCATGAGCATGAGGAGGAACCGACCACCACCACAGAACAGCAGATTTAGTGCAAAGGCTAAAGCCCCATTCTCGCCCCATCATCGAGTGTTGCTTTTCTTTGGAAAGCCGATGATGGGGTTCTTGGGCGTTCACTATTTTTTGTCAGTGTCTCTGTGTCTGTGTCTGTGTCTGTGTCTGTGTCTCTGTGTCTGTGTCTGTGTGTTCGGTTTTTGTGTGGTTCCCCTTGGTTGACGAAAGTTCGGCCTGCGCTGCTCTCGTTTGGACCAAAACAACCCATTTTCATATGGGTTTGATTGACTTTATATGTTCTCTGCTTTCTCTCTGCTTTCGCGCTCGTTCGCGCATGTTCTGACTGGTCTCACCACTGGTCGGTCATGCTTGTGTGGTCTCTTATACCCCCGGCCAGATTGTTTTGGGCTGGACTACCCCCCGACACAATCCGGTCGGTCGTGTCTCGCGTTCTGCTTCTCTCCTTCAAGTTACAGCCTCTTTCTTTTTACTCTGTGGGCTGTGAGTGTCTTTTTTTTTTTGGCCAACCCGACCCGCATAGGCCCCATCACGCGTCCACGACCCCCCCCCCCCCCCCCCCCCCCCCCCCCCCCCAGCAGCAGCGCCCGAAAATAGGGCGACCCGAGGGGTTCTTCACATTCGAGTTGATGTTTTGAGGAATGTTTATCATCTTCTTTCCTCCAATCTCACCTGTTTTGCATTCAAAATCCTGGGAGCGCAAGACCCCTTGCGCAGTTGACTCCGAATCTCCCTCCACCCCGATCGGCGGGCGGGCGGGCGGGCGGGCGGGCGGGTGGGCGGGTGGGTGGGTGGGCGGGTGGGTGGGTGGGCGGGTGGGCGGGCGGGGAAACCACCCCCGCAGACAAGGGCATGACCAGTCCCGGCTGCCTGCAAATTCGTCACCCACGACCAGAAGGCCCTGGCCCTGCAGCACCGGTGGGTGGCCCAGGCCCTCATCGAGAGCGACCCGCCATCGTCCCTGCCACCCAAACCCCAGCCGCAGCAGCCAGCCGCAGCCGCAGCAGCCGCAGCAGCCGCAGCCGCAGCCGCAGCAGCCGCAGCAGCCGCAGCCGCAGCAGCCGCAGCAGCCGCAGCCGCAGCAGCCGCAGCAGCCGCAGCCGCAGCAGCCGCAGCAGCCTTCCCTCGTCACCGACGATCATCCCAAGGGGAACGCAGTCGGAATTGGAGGGGCGCAGATCGGGTGACCACACTTCCATCCCCGCGGCCACGGCCACCGCCAGCCCATGGATTGAGGTGCATCCCTTCGGTGGTCTGCCCCCCGGCGAAACCGGTTGAAGTCTCGGCGTTCCCCGTTCCCTTTGGTCCGCGTTCCGCCCTTTTCTGACCATGGAGATCGCAACTGAGCTCAGTAAGGACGATTCTGGATCCCACCGATCTCGCTTTCCTGACGGCGATCCTCCGGCGGCAAGGCGAAACGGAATAATACAGGGAGATATTTTCGGAACAAAGAAAGAGAAAAACCCATAATCCACCGGACCTGCACACGCAAAAACACAAAACGAGGAGATCGCAGGATGAGTCCATGCGTGATTCACAATGGGAGGGATTGTGCTACCTTGTTCTTGAGGATTGGATCGACGTCGTTGAGTGTTGAGGCCTCCGCAGCAGGACCGTTTGACCCGTACATGTCGATGCCAAGCTCGAAGGCCTCGGCGTCGGCCTCTGGGACTGGCTGGTCTTGCAGCGGACGAGACCAAAAGGCATCCTGGGAAGGAGTGCGTGGAGTGGCAGGGGGAGAGGGGAGAAAGGAGGATGTGTTTGAGTTGGCAACACACGATCCAATTCTCCTCTTCTCGACCGCGAGTTTGTTGGCACGATGGAGGCGGGCCCTTGGGCGCTTCGAGGCGGCACCTCCGAAAAAAAGTGGCATGATCAGGACGTAGGGCAGCATCAGAACCACAGAAGGACGGCTTGCTCGACGAAAAGCGAGTGGTGACTTGGGAGTTGGGCGACGAGTTGCCGGCGAAACTGTTCGGCTCATAGCTCTGCAGCAGATTTCGAGTTTCTTCGCAAGGCGGGATTCACCGCGGATAGAGCAACTCGGTTTTTTGAGGTTCTCCGGCGCGCCTCGTCCAGATTGGTGTGGGCTCACTCATGACGAAAAGAGAAAGGGTCCCATTTTCCTTCCACTAGCTCTCAACTTAATCGGCCAGCGCTGGCCACTCGTCGGTCCCCAGGGCATGTAGCCTGCTCAGTCAATGTGCCTAGAAACCACTTCGGCGCCCCTTGGATGGTCGGAGCAGGCGCCGCCATTCAACGCAATCAAAAATCCAGCAGGCGATGTTTAATGTGTTTCGTTTGGAGGCGAGATTTTATATTATTGTTTCGTACCAAGTCACGACTCCGCTCGCATCTTCTGTCGCACAGCCGCCAGCGCCTCGCCAATGGCCGGATCCGTCGTCGTCTCCGTCACCCCGATGCTCCGCAAGAACCGGCTCTCTCCGCTCAGCTCGAGACGCTCCAGCGCTGGGCACCCCAGGACCACCTTCCCCGTGGTGGGTGACGGTAAGTCCCAGTCGGGGTCGTCCCGGCCGACCGGCAGCCCGTCATACGCGGACCGGTCGTGCAGCACCAGCCGCCTGAGGCGCGGCGCGGACAGGACCAGAGGGCTGCCCGCTGGGGTGCTGGCAAACTCCGCACAGGTCGCCGGAACGAACTCGGGGAAGAGCCGCAGCTGTGTCAGGCGGGTCAGTCGGGACAGGGCCGCAACCAGCCGGGGCCATTCTGCCGGCTCGGTGAAATCGGGCTCCGTCCACACAAGAGATAGGTGTCGGAGCGATTCTGCGGCGGCCAGAAAGAGAGCCACGGGCTCGGCCACATCCTGGCAGCCGTCGACACGCAGGCCCCACAGCCGCGGCGTCGGGCGGGCGAACCGGAACGAGACAAGCCGGGGAAGCCGCCCGAGATGCAGCGACCGCAGGGCCGGGCAGCTCAGGGTCACCCGGACCCGCTCGGCCCGGTGGAAGTGCCGGCCAGCCACGTCGCCGGTCAGGCAGAGGGTCGCCAGCCGAGGCCCTTCGATCTGCAGGTCAAGATCCAGGTTGCCTGCCCAGTGGCTGATGGCCAGATCAAGGCGGAGCAGCGAGTCGGGCAACCGCAGCACGAGCGGGTTGGCGAAATGCGCCGCGTCCAGCCGGAGGCCCAGCCGGGTCAAGGGCGCCAACGACGGCGCGGGGCTCAGCAGACGGGCCAGCATGGTCGGCTCATCCGTCCACAGGTTGGTCACTTCGGCCAAGTGCGGCAGCTGGGGCTGATGATCGAGGAAATCACGGGCCAGGACGCCCATGCAGGGAGGCTGCCAACCCTGGAAATTGGTGCACCCCGGGCCCCAGAAATGGCGCAGGCGGGGGCAGGCTTCCTCGACGACCAGCCGATAGGCCATGGGAGAGGAGGAGCACTGCGGTAGGGCCAACTCCTCCAGGGCTGGGCAGGCCAGCGTCAGGCGGGCCAGGGAAGTCAGGCTCATGTCGGCCAGCCAGAGGCGGCGCAGGCGTCCGCTGGCCAGGTGGAGGGGCAGCAGCCAGTGGGTGGGGCCGAACGGGCCGCCCAGGCTCAGCTCAAGATTTTCCAGCCCCGAGACGATTGCGGGGTCGATCAAGTGGGAGCCCCGGACCAGGTCCGACCAAGACCACCGGATCAGGGCCAGCGAGCGGAGGGTCGCCTGGTTGGCCGCCAGAACCCCGGCGATGTCATGCGAGTACTCCGTCAGCCGGAGGGAGGCCAGCCGACCAAAGGGCATCTCGGCCAGATCCTCGCCGTACGCGTCCTGATCGTGGAGGTCGAGGTGGGTCAAACCCGGGGCCACGTCCTCCACACCCGAGGCCACGCAGGGCAGCGTGAGTCGCTCGAGGCATCGGCATTTCTGCAGAAAGGGGGCCAGGCTGTCGCGGGGGGCCTCGTCGTTCGGCGGGGTCGAGAGGCTGAATTCTCGGAGGCCGGTTGGCAGCGAGCGGGTGAAGTTCTCCGGGGGAACAACCTCGGTGGGGCACGCAGGGCGGCAGCGCCAGTCCACCAGTCGCAGGATCTGCAGCCGGGGGCAGCAGGCGGACAGGGGGACGAGGGGTGGCAGGAGGCCCGTCAACGAGGCGGCGCCATGCTCCAGAGTGAGGTCGACCAAGCTTCGAGCGGAGTCCGAGCACAGCAGCACGTGAGCCAGAGGGCCCATGGGGAGGCGGAGCACGGCCAGGGATGCCGCGTGGTGGGTGGTGAAGGTCTCCTGCACCCAGGAGGTGCATTCAGTTTCGGTGCCGTCTTCAAATAGCGATATTTTTTGGTTGACCAACGACAGCCGGTGAAGGCCCTCGCACGGCCGAACCAGAGCCGTCAGGGACTCAAGTGGCACGGTGACGGGATCGTCCGGGGTGGTTTCGAAAGAGAGTTCGCTGGCCCTGCCGATAATGCGGGCACGAAGAGCATGTGAGAGGCTGAGCAACTGGATGTAGGCGACAGTGGCAGATTCCGAAGCCTCCACCAAGGCCAAAAGAATGTCATGGGGGAGTCGCGACAGAATATCGCCTTCGATTTGGCTACGGAATGATAAACCAATAAAACATCCAGCGCTATCGTGAAGGCAGACCCAGCGACGTTGCAGTCCATCCACTACCCGGCACCGGACTCCGACCCCGACGGCACAGACGGCTTTCCCCTGTGAGGAGCTACATCAAAGACAGACGCACAATGGCGACCCGCAAGCATAAGGCCGACGATCTGACCCGCACCACCAGCAAGGCTCGCACCGAGACTGAGCCTGCTCCGCATTTTTGCTTCTTCTTCGGCGAGCATCCAAGCGGTGCGAAGGATATCTTGGGTGGGAAGGGTGCCGGTCTGGCTGAGATGAGCCGGCTGGGTCTGCCTGTGCCCCACGGCTTCACAATTACCACCGAGGCCTGCGGCGAGCAATGGCCCGAGGATCTCTGGGCTGAGGTCCTTCGCAAGGTGGAGAAGTTGGAGGCTATGACCGAGAAGAAGTTCGGTAATGCCACTGCCCCTCTTCTTGTCTCGGTTCGCTCTGGTGCGGCCGTTTCTATGCCCGGTCTGTTGTTTGGCACCACCTCGTCACTTCACCATGGATCGTACCGAAGGTATGATGGACACTGTCCTCAACCTTGGCCTGAATGACACCACCACGGCCGGTCTTGCCGCGAAGACCCAAAACCCCCGCTTCGCCTATGATTCCTATCGGCGGTCTGTTTCTGTTCGCACACATCATCACCACCACAAAAAATGCATCGCAGGTTCCTTTGCATGTTCGGTAATGTGGTTCTGGGCATCGAACACGACAAGTTCGAGCACATTCTGACTGCCATTAAGAAGCGCCACAACCGGCACTTTGACTGCGATCTGACGGCCGAGGAGCTGCAAGGTCCGTGGACTCAACCCCACGTTGTTTCCTCGCCGCGCGCCGGAGGAATTCAAACCCAATCCGATCGGTTTCTTTTTCCCTGTCGCCTTGTCTGGTCTCCACCACCCGCGCACCAGAGGTGATCACGGAATTTAAGCAGATCTACGTGACCGAGACGGGCAAGGGCTTCCCCACCGAGCCGCTCGAGCAGCTCCGGGCAGCCATCAAGTCTGCTCCAGCCCACCCAACACCCCCTGCACGTGCACCAACACACACTGCACGCACGCTCCTCCCGTCCCCTGACCCATCCCGTCCCTTTGCTAGACACACACACATTCATGCCACTCAACTCGCACGGTTCTCCACGCACTCTGCAGTGCGGTCTTTGCCTCGTGGAACAACCCCCGGGCCGTCTACTACCGCAAGATCAACGACATCCGGGGCCTCAAGGGCACCGCCGTCAACGTGCAGGAGATGGTCTTCGGTCCGCCGCGCCTGGCTGCCCTGCCCCCCCCCCCCCCCCCGGGTGCTTGGTTCAATGTCCCTCTCCATCCTGGCGCTCCATTGATGTGTACCCTCGGCTTTTCTCCTCACCCTCTGAGATTTGTGCTCATGTTTGTCTGCACGATTCACCCCCTCCCAGGCAACACGGGCCCCCGCTCGGGCACCGGTGTCGGCTTCACCCGCAACCCGTCCACGGGCGAGCACGCCCCGTACGGCGAGTACCTCGTCAATGCCCAGGTCTCGTCCTGCGCCGTCATCACCAGCATCACCCAAGCATCACCACCATCCAATCATCGGCATCCAATCATCGGCATCCAATCATCGGCATCCAATCATCGGCATCCAATCATCATCATGGTCATCATCACATCAACATCATGGTCATCCTGGTCATCATCATCATCATCAGCATCAGCATCATCATCAGCATCATCATCATCATCATCGGCATCCTCATCACAGGGCGAGGATGTGGTTGCCGGCATCCGGACCCCGAACCCCATCGCCCGGCTGGAGGCCGACCTGCCCGAGGCCTACCGGCAGCTGATGCAGGTGTACCGCACCCTGGAGACCCACTACCGCGATATGCAGGATGTCTGCACTCCTCCTCCGTACGCCTCCCCACCGCAGGCGGGTGGCGGCGGCGGCGCTGCAAATGGGTTCTGTTTGCGCGAGTGTCTTTTTACGCTTGCGCTCGTGCTCCCGCTGACTCATCTTTGCTTTGTGTTCCCGTGTCCGGCGGCCTCGTCATCCTGCTGTGTGATGGCAATTCCTCGCTCATCTCTGCCGCTTCCCCCTGTCTGTGTCTGTCTGTGGTCCTCCGCCTGTCTCCGCGGCTCCTCACACACCTCGGATGGCCGGCTCTCCATTCATGCTGTGTGCAATTACTCGCCTCTTTTGAGGCGGGTTCGCTCCTGTCTCTGTGTGTCTTTGTGTCACCATTGAGGATGGCCGGCGCTCTCCATTCATGCTGTGTTGTCAATTCCTCGCTTCTTTTGAGGCGGGTGAACTCCTGTCTCTGTCTGTCTGTCTGTGTTCCATCCGCCCCGACGTCTCCCTTGGTGGAGGGCGGGCTCTTCAGACTCTCCCCTGCCTGTGTGTGATGCTCTTTCTGCCTTCCCAGTCAGTTCCCTGTGTCTGTCTGTGTGAGGTTCATCGCTCCTTTCCCCCGTCCATCTCCCGCTCTTTATGCTGTTTGCGATGTGTTCACCGTGACTCCTCCTTGTCTCCCCACACACAGCTCGAGTTCACCATCGAGGAGCGTTCCACTCATCCTCCTCTCGTTCACTCACCACTGGCCGTCTTCTTGGCTCCACCCTCGTTCGTCTCCCACAGCTCGAGTTCACCATTGAGGAGGGCAAGCTCTTCATGCTGCAGACCCGTGCGGGCAAGCGCACCGCCCACGCGGCCGTCCGCATCGCCAAGGAGATGGTCGAGGAAGGCCTGATCACCAAGGGTCCGTCTGTGCTGAGCTGTGCTGGCTTGTGGGTTGACTGGCTGGCTGGCTGTCTGTCTTGAGTGGTTGACAAGGAGATGGTCGAGGAAGGCCTGATCGCCAAGGGTCCGTTGCTGGCTGGCTGGCTTGTGTGGTCGACTGGCTGGCTGTGCTGTGCTGTGCTGTGCTGTGCTGTGGCTGTGGCTGTGGCTGTGCTGTGCTGTGCTTGTGCTTGTGCTTGTGCTTGTGCTGTGCTGTGCTGTGCTGTGCTGTGCTGCTTTTCCAAGGAGATGGTCAAGGCTGTCTGTCTTGTCTTGTGTGACTGTCTGCCTTGTGTGACTGTGGCTGTCTCTGGCGGGCTGCTTGTGGTTGCCTGTGGTTGCCCGTGGTTGCCCTTCGCACACACTCCCGCTCACATCCTGCACCCGTGTGTGTCCTCCACCCTCCACCCCCCCCCCCCCCCCCCCAACCCCCCTGTCCCACGCAGAGGAGGCCCTGCTCCGGATCGACCCCAACTCGCTCACCCAGCTGCTCTTCCCCAGCTGGTTGACGCGGACAAGGCCACCAAGCGGCTGCTCTGCAAGGGCCTGCCTGCCTCGCCCAGGGCGGCCCGTGGCCGGCTGGCTTTCACGGCCCAGGAGGCCATCCGGCGCACCAGGCCGGCGAGAAGATTATCCTGGCCCGGGAGGAGACCTGCCCCGATGATATCGAGGGCATGAACGTCTCCCAGGGCATCGTCACTGGTCCGCCTGCCACAGCCTGCCACTTCATGCCCACATGCCCGCCCTCCCTGGAGCGCAATTTGTCCCCTCTTGGGCATCCGGGTGGGTGATGATGGTTGGATGACCATTGGATGAGTCTCTCCGTTCACCTCCCTATTCGCCCCCCCCCCCCCCCCCCCCCCACCCACCCACCCACGCTCCTCGCAGCCCGCGGTGGGATGACCTCCCATGCGGCCGTGGTGGCCCGGGGTATGGGCAAGTGCTGCATCACGGGGGCCCACGACCTGCACATTGACGTGGCCCAGGGCAAGCTGACCCTGCCCGATGGGACCGCCCTCGGGGCCACCGACTGTGTGACCCTGGACGGGTCCACGGGTGAGGTCTTCCTGGTCTGCCATCGTTCCCATCATCATCCAATCATCATCGTCAACATCATCATCGATCATCATCATCATCATCATCCAATCATCATCACCCAGTCACCATCATCATCAAATCCGCCGCCCACCACCACCACCACCACCAACCACCACCACCAACCACCACCAACCACCACCACCAACCACCACCAACCACCACCACCCACCACCCACCACCAACCACCACCATTATCATCATCATCATCATCATATCAGATCATCAATTCACCAACCATCAATTCGCCACGATCACCACCCAGCATCCAATCATATCACACAATCATCATCATACAATCACCATCACACAACACAATCACCATCACACAAGCATCATCATCCTCTTCCTCTTCGTTCCGTCCACCTCCCCCGCGACACTCCACCCCCCCCCCCCCCCCCCCCCCCCCCAGGGCGAGGTTGCCATCCAGGACGCCCGCCTCGAGGGCGCCTTCGCCACCATCATGCAGTGGGCCAACGAGTACAAGCGCCTCGGCGTCCGGACCAACGCCGAGACCCCGCGCGACGCCCGCAAGGCGCGCGAGTTCGGTTGCGAGGGCATCGGCCTTGCCCGTACCGAGCACATGTTCTTCCAGGGGGACCGCATCTGGGCCATGCGCGAGATGATTATTGCCGAGACCACCGAGGCCCGCGAGGCCGCGCTGGCCAAGTTGCTGCCCTACCAGAAGGAGGACTTCAAGGCCCTGCTGGACATCATGGACGGGCTGCCGGTCAACATCCGGCTGCTCGACCCGCCCCTGCACGAGTTCCTGCCCACTGAGGGTCCGTGTGCATCATCCAATCATCACCAGATCCGATCACCACCATCCGATCATCATCACCCAATCATCATCATCACCCAATCATCACCCAATCATCATCCAATCATCATCGAATAATCACCCATCAATCATCATCAATCATCATCGAATCATCATCGAATTCATCCGATCATCGATCGTCAACCATCATCAAGCATCATCTAAGCATCATCAACCATCATCCATCATCGAATCATCATCGAATTCATCCGATCATCGATCGTCAACCATCATCAACCATCATCATCAACCATCATCAACCATCATCAACCATCATCAGCCATCAACCATCATCAACCATCATCAACCATCATCATCATCATCATCATCCAATCATCATCATCATATCCTTTTGTGTGCGCAGAGAAGGACCAGCGCCAGATGGCCGAGGTGATGCACATCACGGTCGACCAGGTGCGCACCCTGGTGGACAACATGCACGAGGCCAACCCCATGCTGGGCTTCCGCGGTTGCCGGCTGGGGGTCGTCTACCCGGAGATCAACCGGATGCAGGTCAAGGCCATCTTCGAGGCCGCCTGCGAGCTCAAGCAGGAGAAGCCCGCTGCCAACATGCACATTGAGGTCATGATCCCCGTGCTGGCCCACGAGGTCCGTCATCCCATCGTCACCATCACCCATCACATCACCCATCACCATCAGCCACCAACATCCGCATCAACAGCATCAACAGCATCAACAGCATCAACAGCATCAACAGCATCAACAGCATCAACAGCATCAACAGCATCAACAGCATCAACAGCATCAACAGCATCAACAGCATCAACAGCATCAACAGCATCAGCATCAGCATCAACAGCATCAACAGCATCAACAGCATCAACAGCATCAACAGCATCAACAGCATCAACAGCATCAACAGCATCAACAGCATCAACAGCATCAACAGCATCAACAGCATCAACAGCATCAACAGCATCAACAGCATCAACAGCATCAACAGCATCAACAGCATCAACAGCATCAACAGCATCAACAGCATCAACAGCATCAACAGCATCAACAGCATCAACAGCATCAACAGCATCAACAGCATCAACAGCATCAACAGCATCAACAGCATCAGCATCAGCATCAGCATCAGCATCAGCATCAGCATCAGCATCAGCATCAGCATCAGCATCAGCATCAGCATCAGCATCAGCATCAGCATCAGCAATATGCGCATTGAGGTCATGATCCCCGTGCTGGCCCACGAGGTCTGTCATCCAATCGTCACCATCAAGCATTCAATTTCAGCATCAACAAATCAGCATCAGCAATATGCACATCGAGGTCATGATCTCCGCCGGCCCACTCATTCATCCAACCTCATCATCATCACAATCACAATCATCATCCGGGCATCATCATCCGGGCATCATCATCCGGGCATCATCATCCGGTCATCATCATCCGGTCATCATCATCCGGTCATCAGCATCCGGTCATCAGCATCATCAGCATCATCAGCATCATCAGCATCATCAGCAGCAGCATCAGCATCATCATCATCATCAGCAGCAGCAGCAGCATCATCAGCAGCGTCAGCATCAGCAGCATCAGCATCAGCATCAGCATCATTCATCAGCATCATTCATCAGCATCATTCATCAGCATCATTCATCAGCATCATTCATCAGCATCATCAGCTTGATCGCGAACGAGAACCGAGCTCACCACCAACGCCCTTCCCTGATCAGGTTGAGATGCGGCTGATGCGCGAACTCTGCGTCGAGGAGGCCGACCGGGTGCTCAAGGCCCACGGCCAGGCCATCCCGTACACTGTCGGTGTCATGATGGAGCTGCCCCGGGCCTGCCTGATGGCCGACCACATCGCCAAGCATGCCGAGTTCTTCTCGTTCGGCACCAACGATCTGACCCAGACCACCCTCGGCTACAGGTCGGTGTCGGGCCCCCCATGATGATTGGCTGATGTTGATGATCGGTTGATGATCGGTTGATGATCGGTTGATGATCGGTTGATGATCGGTTGATGATCGGTTGATGATCGGCTGATGAGATGTTGATGGTTGATGTTGATGATGATAACGGCAGTGGTGCCGCGTGATTGTGGTGATGCAAGGCCGCGACCGCTTGAAACTGGGTGATGCAAGGCCGCGACCGCTTGAATCTTTTTGCTGGACAATCTGGGTGATGCAAGGCCGCGACCGCTTGAAACTGGGTGATGAATCTTTTTGCTGGACTAACAATCTCTTGGATCTTTGTGGAGTCTGTTGTGCCGGTGGGTTGATCGTCGGTTTTCGGGTGTTCGGGGATTCAACCTTCTTTTTTCGCGCACCCTTACCAATCTTCTTCCTCTTCTTCTTTGACCTGCCCAGCCGCGATGATGCGGGCAAGTTCATCAAGAAGTACCTCGAGCGCAACGTCTATGAGAAGTCCGTTCGGCTCCCCCTCATGCCCATCCACACGCCCGCCCATCCACACGCCCGCCCATCCACACGCCCGCCCGCCCATCCACGCCCGCCCGCCCATCCACTCGCCCGCCCATCCACCGCCCGCCCATCCACACGCCCGCCCGCCCATCCACTCGCCCGCCCGCCCATCCACTCGCCCGCCCGCCCATCCACTCGCCTGCCCATCCACACGCCCGCCTATCCACACGCCCGCCCGCCCATCCACTCGCCCGCCCGCCCATCCACTCGCCCGCCCGCCCATCCACTCGCCCGCCCATCCACTCGCCCGCCGCCCATCCACGCCCGCCCATCCACACGCCCGCCCGCCCATCCACTCGCCCGCCCGCCCATCCACTCGCCCGCCCGCCCATCCACTCGCCCGCCCATCCACACGCCCGCCTATCCACACGCCCGCCCGCCCATCCACTCGCCCGCCCGCCCATCCACTCGCCCGCCCGCCCATCCACTCGCCTGCCCATCCACACGCCCGCCTATCCACACGCCCGCCCGCCCATCCACTCGCCCGCCCGCCCATCCACTCGCCCGCCCGCCCATCCACTCGCCTGCCCATCCACACGCCCGCCTATCCACACGCCCGCCCGCCCATCCACGCCCGCCCGCCCATCCACTCGCCTGCCCATCCACGCCCGCCCATCCACACGCCCGCCTATCCACACGCCCGCCCGCCCATCCACTCGCCCGCCCGCCCATCCACTCGCCCGCCCGCCCATCCACTCGCCTGCCCATCCACGCCCGCCTATCCACGCCCGCCCGCCCATCCACGCCCGCCCATCCACTCGCCTGCCCATCCACACGCCCGCCCATCCACTCGCCCGCCCGCCCATCCACACGCCCGCCCATCCACGCCCGCCCGCCCATCCACTCGCCCGCCCGCCCATCCACTCGCCCGCCCGCCCATCCACTCGCCTGCCCATCCACACGCCCGCCCCTCCACACGCCCGCCCGCCCATCCACTCGCCCGCCCGCCCATCCACTCGCCCGCCCGCCCATCCACTCGCCTGCCCATCCACACGCCCGCCTATCCACACGCCCGCCCGCCCATCCACTCGCCCGCCCGCCCATCCACTCGCCCGCCCGCCCATCCACTCGCCTGCCCATCCACACGCCCGCCTATCCACACGCCCGCCCGCCCATCCACACGCCCGCCCATCCACTCGCCTGCCCATCCACACGCCCGCCCATCCACGCCCGCCTATCCACGCCCGCCCGCCCATCCACTCGCCCGCCCGCCCATCCACTCGCCCGCCCGCCCATCCACTCGCCTGCCCATCCACACGCCCGCCTATCCACACGCCCGCCCGCCCATCCACACGCCCGCCCATCCACTCGCCTGCCCATCCACGCCCGCCCATCCACTCGCCCGCCCGCCCATCCACACGCCCGCCCATCCACGCCCGCCCGCCCATCCACTCGCCCGCCCGCCCATCCACTCGCCCGCCCGCCCATCCACTCGCCTGCCCATCCACACGCCCGCCCCTCCACACGCCCGCCCGCCCATCCACACGCCCGCCCATCCACACCTGGATCAGCATCAAACAAAACTCACGCTCCACCTCCTCCCCCATTCTTCCTGCCCCACCTACAGGGACCCCTTCCAGTGCCTGGACCAGGACGGCGTGGGCCAGCTCATCCGTATGGCCCTCCAGCGGGGCCGCGCCACCCGGCCGCACCTGAAGTGCGGTATCTGCGGTGAGCACGGCGGTGAGCCGTCTTCAGTGGCCTTCTGTCACAAGGTGGGCCTGAACTACGTCTCGTGCTCCCCGTTCCGGGTGCCCGTGGCGCGGCTGGCGGCCGCCCGGGCGGCCATTCAGGCCAAGGGCAAGGCGCCCGAGGTGGACCTGTAAAAAAAAAAATGGCGGATGATGAAGTGCTGTTGGCCCGTCAACAGAACGACGCGGGTGACTTGGAATGATGGGTTGCGTCAAACCAGTCTGTGAGAAGGTGCGGGTCTGGTGGTCCCATCAGGAGGGGAGGGGTGCGGGAAGGTGCCGCGTGACCTACCGAACGGGTCCGAAGAGGTCTTGGCGGATTACGGGGTGCGCCCGGGGGACGAGGACATCCCGACCATCGACTTGGTCCGGAATTACCGTACTTGACATAATTTAGTACACCTGCCAGGTCGGCATTTTTGGCACTTTTCTCGGGGTGGTGTACTAAATTACATTTTTTCCCGGACGGGGTCTGATTTTCCATTTTTCCGTGGTGGTGTACTAAATTATGCCGGGTACTACATTATGTCAAGTACGGTAGTGGCAATTGACTGTTCGCGGGTTCAAATCTCGGCAACGGATCGGAATTTTCCGACCGGGTTTTCGGGAGACCCCTCTCCGTGGTCTGGCCTCGTTCCCTTTTCAAAGTGGCCATCGACACTCAAAAGCTCGGGTCCCGGCGTGACTCACAACTGGGGGACCCCACTGCCACTATATTGGCAATCGATTGGTGTCGACCGTGCTCCACGACGGTACAAGATTTTTTGACCGGGTAAAAAAGCGGGACCCCTCCACATCCCCTAGAAAACAAGTTTACGCAGGGACAAGGCCCTGGGGCCAGAGGTGCGGTGGTCCGGCTCGAACAGGCCGCACAAAGGAAGAGGAACGGGGGGGCACGGCCAAGTGCCAAGCGCTTGACCCCGACTGTGGAGGACGCCAAAGGGAGTCTGGGATTGCAGGAAAAGACGTTTGGTGGCACCCCTTGTGGGTGCGGATGGACACGACCCTGGACAAGTGTGCGGAAAGGGGTGTGGGTCCAAGGTGTGTCCGGAACTCCGGAAGTAGACACAGACACCACTCACCAAAATTGAAAGGTAGTTTCTCCCATTCCCGGAGAATAATCCATCAAGATGGGGTTTCCCTGATAAATATAGACGTTGAGATCCGTCGAAAACGGTCCAAAAACACACCATGAAATTTAGCGACGAGTTTTTTGAATTGAGCTTCGGGAGGTGGTGCGTTGGATTCCCGAAAGCGTCACGTTTCAGGTGCACTTCAAACGGATCTTGTTTCAGTGAAGCAGGACATGAGCGAGAACGGCCGCTGAGAGGTCATTTTCGGGGTATTTTCCACAAAACTTCGGCTCCTTTCTTTTCCACGGTTAACCTGGACAGAGGAGCACCAACCAACCAAATGAAGAAGCCCGAACGAATGGGACTACGTTTATACGCAAACTTGAATCTTTACCCACCTTTGTCCGATTTCTTTGACGATGATAGTCTCCCGTTGTCCATGGAGAAACCCAGTAAAACCATCGAGGAGTTTAATCAAAACCACAAGAACGAGCTGGCCGCTTTGCGGAGTCATGTCCGGGATGTTCTTCATGGAAATGTGGATCCCCTGGCCTCCGACCCCGATTCTGCCTCACGCTATGAGAAAGACGGCATTCGGGCATTCAGGTTGCTCGAAAGTCTCGTAGGCGAGACTTGCGACATTCTCGCCTTTTTTCATGGTCACGGGTGCCTCTCCCAGAATGGTGGGCTTCTCCTCTGTGCGTTTGGCGGCGAACCTGTTCGATGGTCTCCCGCCACGAAGGAGTCTGCCGAGGCACTTCTCAACCCTGCCTCTACACCGAAGGAAATCTTGTCCTTGCTCGAGCCCCACCAGAGGGAATGGCTCGATCTGGGGAAATACCTCAAGCTTTATCTGCTTTCCCAAGTGGTCGATCCTCCCATTCCTTCTTTTGTTCACATGGCCATTTGGCTGTAGGAAAAGAGAAACCATGCCAACATCACAATTCTCATCTCGGCCTGTCACTCGGGGCTCCTTCGGAAGCTCTTTGACGATCCCCGAATTCAGGAGCTTTCTCTGGGCATCTATTTCGCCTGCGGGCCGAAGGAGGAAGCTGAGGGAGGAGGGCAATTAATCCAGCTTCTCCTCGGGAGCTGCCCCACCTGCGAACGGGAACATCGTCACAAACCATCCGCGTTTGCTCTCGGTCCGTCCGGTTGTGAGGATACTTGGCGCACTCTCCCACTTCCCCTTGTCTCCGTAGCCACCCAAACTTACCTCGACCGCGGTGTCTGCGGACAAGTATTCCCCAATTCGAAGATCATCCCCGCGAGAGGAGGCCCAACAGATCTTCCACCCGTCCTCGGGAGTCCACTTGTCTCATATTCCAAGTCTGCATTTCGCCTTCTTCGGTGGGTTTTTTTGAACTCTTTCCGACCTGTTGGTCAGACAATTGGACAAATTCCAGGCCAAATATCGGGCCACCCTACGCGAATTCCCTCTGGGCGATGCTTCGTGCATTTTTTGCCGCTATCAAAACGAGTCGAGCGCCAAGGGCCCGTCGAAGGCTGTCCGCTTCTCGCCCAACACCTCGGCGGTCAGAAATCTTCTTGGCCCTGCTGCTCCTGCTCCTGCTGAGGTTGCCACTGCAGCCGCCGCCGCCGCCGCCGCCGCCACTGCTGTTGCGAGAAAGAACCAGCTTCTGCATCGGATCAGCAATGGGCTCAGTTCTACTTCCGTCCTGACGGTTTACCTCGCCGATTGGGAGGCCAGACCAAGAGCCCCCTCTGTGGTCGACCAAGTGGTGGCGTTATTCAAGGGGAAAAAGGACGTGTGGGAGATCACCTCGTCCTGCCCACAGGCCGATGCAACTCCTCCGCCCGGCACTTCCCCCGCGCCCCCCGTGCCCGATCAGTCTGTCCCGACCTGGGATGAATGTATGGGGTCTCTCCGGGAGCTCTTGCAGCAAATGTCGGTCTGCCATCAGGACGGTTTCAATTTTCGATTGTTTCCCCCAGAGGCTCACAGAACGCCACCCCACGAACCCGCCTTGTCTCACGGTCATCGCTGATCCTGACCGTGGGAAACAGATCTTCCGACTCCTGGAAGTGCTGATCCCGCAGGGATTGCAACAGCTCGACAAAATTGCCCTGGCCATTTTTGCGGTTGAGGACGCCACTTCTCCTGCCACATTCTTGCGTTTTCTGGACGGCCAGTCTCCCCAGGGTCAATTCAGACAGTATGGTCTATTGGGACATCCCCGCTTTTCACACGTTATTTTTTCCCCCACACAGTGACCCCCGCCTATGCTGCCTTGCACACGGGCTCAATTTTCGAGCGGTTGGCCGTCTCTCCGTCATGGGGTCTCGACGAATTACGGCCACAGTCTCCGAGAGCGACCCAGGAGACAGAGAACGAGATCCTATACCATCGAATCTCGTATTACTGTTCGATTTCTCCGCACCTGAGAGAGGTATCGCGCCGCTCCACATCAATTCCCAATCATGTCGATCTCGTCCTGCTGAACACACATCGATTTCATGTCTGTCGCCCAGGCTACCTGTCGAATCCAGGCAGAGTTTTGGCCCCAATCGCAAGACATTCTATTGCTTCACTTTCCTTTCGCTTCTGGTTCCTGTCCTCGCAGCTGGGATGGGGGGAACATGGTGTCTCTGCTTCCGCCGCACCCGATCAGAATTTCCCAGCGGAATGGCTCCGGCGTTTCCAGGGGGCCAACTCTTCCAACATCCTGGACATACTGGATGACGCCGTTTCGAACTGGACTGTCACGACCGTGACCCCGGCAGTGGCCCAATCCCCGGAGGGTGTCACCCCTCCTGGTGGGCCCGAGGTGGCGCTTCCTCTGGCCGCGGCGCATCCCCCGCCCGCCCCTGACCCGCCGATGTCCCCCGAAATGCGCGCCAGTGCCACCGCTAGCACTCCGACGATGCAGCAGCTCAGCCCTCCTCCAAGTGCCCCGAAGCCGGACATTGCAACAACACGGGGTCTGCTTCATTCGTCCGCTGCCTCTTCGACCTTCTTCTCGTTGCGACCACAGCTGGCCAGAGCGTACCCCCGACTGCCGGCCCGGCAGCTGCCATGCTGATCACATCAGCTGAGAATCAAGGCCCACTCGCCGTCGGGTCCCAAAAGCCGCATCTCGACCTCGTGGACCTCATCGAAGTCCCGGGACAGTCGGAACGGTCGTTTCAATCTTGTGTCGCGATGGCATTGCACAGTATTCCTTCTCCACCATCCGAATTGCTCGTTCACGCTCTGGAGATGATGCTCCGCCAGGAGTTGCCATATGTACTGGAGGCTTACAACGCAAAGCAATATGCCAAAAATCTGGAACATCATGCCGTTTGCGAACTCAACGTCTATTGGCTGGCCCTCGCCAACGTGCTGCAGCGCCCAGTTTTGGTCTACTTCGAAGATGATTCTGACCACCCGCCCGCCTCCATTGCAACCGGCACGGCACCTCCATCGGTCAGCCCCACAAGCCCCCCAAGTTCGGGCCCCCTCCTCTTCGAGGGTCCGCCGATTTCTCCTGATGCAGATCGGTCATTTTCATTTCCCATAGAAATTCCCCACGCTTTCACCGTCGTCCCACTGCGCACAAGCTCACGGGAAAAGCCGCTGGCACTTTCTTGCCATCGCGACCAGCAGGGCTTTTTCTTCCGGCTCCTGACTCAACAGCACCCGGAAAGCCAGTACCGATTTCCCCTTCCTCAGCCTCCTGAGAACATCGCCGTTCACATCCACCGGCACATTTCGCAAGGGGACAAGGGCGAATTTGAGATTCAATGCACCCCTGAACCGCCCCCAACAATCAGCGTTACGGAGCTTCAAGCTGACCTTTACGTGTCAACGATCACTCGTTATTCGCCCAATCTAGCCCACCCGCGTGAAGTGATCCCCGCGCCCTACACGTGCCCTGGCCAACTGGCCGCCCCACCGAGTAATTTTATCTCGTGCGCGGCGGTGGCCCTCTCCCCCTCGTCTTCGAGTCCTTCGAGTGCGCCCCAGGTCTCTTCTCCTCCCCTCCCCGTTGCAGAGATGCGACCAGACGGTGGGGTGGCGGTGGGGTGGAGTGGCGGTGGAAAATCCCACCCGTTCATACTCCGTCCCCCGCCTACACCCAGCCCCTTGTGCGTCTGCTCCAGCGACAGGTGGCCGAGGAGTTGGACGCACACAAGGACGCCTATGGACTGTCCGTTCTCACGCTCAAAGAACAGCGAGAGAGCGTCAGCCGGGTCCTGACTGGGCATCCCGATGTTGAGGCGCGCCATTTCCTCGCCCTTGCCACTGTGCTTCAAATCCCAATCGACTTGTACCCGCCAAATTCGGAGCGCCCAGAACGACCAACGATTCGGATCCGCGGGCTGGGTAACCGTGGGCTTCTGGCCACTCCCTGTCTGCCCCTCCCGGACGAGTTTTCGCCTCTTGACGGTCCTGTGTAGGTTGCTGTCGGTTCGGCCCGACCCGGCCCATCCCGTGCCCACGTCCTACTTCCCCTCAAGAACTCCAACGAGAACTCCAACGGCGGATCGCGTTTGCCTGGAACGCCGAGGGTGACGGGTTCCAGGTACTGCGTGATTCCTCGAACGAACCGCCACCAAATTTTGTGCCCACCGATCCGGAAACGGCTCCACCTCCCCCGCCTCCGCCTCCGCCTCCGGCTCAGGTCCTTCAATTCTTTTTTTTCATTGCTGAATGCCCCGTTCGCAAATGCAGCATCCGCCCCCATCTGATGACGAAATTCGAAAACGTGCCCCGTCGAGTTCGATCTGCGGGGGCTTGACTGGCCTGCCTTGCGGCGGTGCGGAGTCTGACGAAGACGAGGATCAGTTGCCGGATCCGAAGCCGACTCTTCCACCCTGCGCCAGGGTGCAGCATCCGCCCCCATCCGAGGAAGAAATTCGAAGACGGGCACGGTCGAGGAGGATGATAAACGGCATGCTTGGCGACGATGATGATGAGGAGGAGGAGGACGAGGAGGAGGACGAGGACGTGGTCTGATCTTCACATTCGCATATGCTCTCACTTCTGGCAATGGGAAGTCCGACCTGTGCCTTCGAAAAGCCGACTGGAGTCGAAAACCCGAATGAATCGCCCGGCCGGATGCAACCGTGTGACTCCACCGAGAAGATCGGAAAATGAGTCGGGACATCAATAATGCGGAACGAAAAGAGCGAACCACTCGGACGTCTTTGCTTGGGGGGTGGGCGGGTGGGTGGGTGGGGGGGCAAGGATAATCATCTCATACTGACGTTACCTCGCCCGGGTTTGCCTGTCGCAAGGCCCCATAGACCTCAAACCCACCGACAAACAGGGCGTCGCCCCCCGAGCTGTTCTTGGCAGTCTGCAGGATCCGCAGATAGCGAAACCAACCCCGGCCATGAGGGCTGCTGGCGCCCGGAATACCAGCACCAGCACCAGCACCAGCACCAGCACCAGCACCAGCACCAGCACCAGCACCAGCACCAGCACCAGCACCAGCACCAGCACCAGCACCAGCACCAGCACCAGCACCAGCACCAGCACCAGCACCAGTAGCAGCAGCAGGGCCGATTTCGGGGCCAGCCGCGCTGCGGTTCTCCACAAACCACGAGGCGGTTGCGTCCTTGGCATTCAGAGTGGCTTCGTTGTGGCGACTCAGGACCACCTGGTGGGGGAAGCAAAAGGGCAGGCGTAAGGGAAAGCGGCGGGCAACCCCTGCGGGCGGCACTGCCGCGGCACCCTTCCCAGGCGCAACCGGTCGATGATGCGAACGGATGCGCCCTCACCCCACCGTCGCGCGGTGTGCGACGCGTCATGCGGATGATGATGATGATTGGATGATGATGATGATGATGATGATGATGATGATGATGATGATGATGATGATGATGATGATGATGATGATGATGATGATGATGATGATGATGATGATGATGATGATGATTGGATGATGATGATGATTGGATGATGATGATGATTGGATGATGATGATGATTGGATGATGATGATGATGATGATGATGATGATGATGATGATGATGATGATGATGATGATGATGATGATGATGATGATGATGATGATGATGATGATGATGATGATGATGATTGGATGATGATGATGATTGGATGATGATGATGATGATGACGACGACGACGATTGGATGATGATGATTGGATGATTGGATGATGATGATGATGATGATGATGATCTGGATGAAGGTGATGATGATGATGACAATGATGATAACGGTTGATGATGCCTGGATGATGCCTGGATGATGACTGGATGACGTGGATGACGATTACGACTGGAGAATGAGGATGAGGATGATGATGACGATGATGATCGGGTGATGATGCTGATGATGATGCCTGGATGATGAACTGGGTGATGATGCTCATGATGATGATGATGGCTGATGAATTGGATGGAATTGATGGTAAGAATATGGTGATGGTGATGATGGATGGCTCGCTGTTGCTCTCGGAGATGTCGATGTCGATGTCGGATGGACGGGGGGGGGGAGGAGGAGGAGGAGGAGGGAAGAGGAGGAGGAGGAGGAGGAGGAGGAGGAGGAGGAGGAGGAGGAGGAGGAGGAGGAGGAGGAGGCTATTCCGCGGCAGTTGGATTTTGGATGGGAGAACGGAGAAAGAGTGGCATCAGTTAGGGATCAGGATTGGGA
The DNA here is from genome assembly GCA_027972325.1 of Paratrimastix pyriformis. NCBI lineage: Eukaryota > Preaxostyla > Paratrimastigidae > Paratrimastix > Paratrimastix pyriformis. Next base: position 106,575 of record JAPMOS010000110.1, read on the forward strand.
TGAAAAGAATTCTGGAGAAACTTATTGAGGGAAGGGAAGGAGGAGTGGATCGAAATTTGGAAAGTGGTGATGGTTTGAGTAGGAGGAAGCGTGGACGGAATCGGTTAGGCGAGGTGGGAAGAAGAAGAAGAGGGGAAGTGGGAACGATTGGTAGTGGAGTGGGGGTTGTGGCGAGAATAATGGTGGGAGGGAAGGAATGGGATGTGCTGGATGATGATAATGATGAATGTGAAGATACAACGGGGAGAGAAAAAGGCGGGATGGATGTGGGGGGGGAGAGGGTGGTGATGATGGGAAAGAAAGGTGGTGGGGGTGGGGGACGGGGGGATTGTGGGTGGAAGCAAGATAAAGTGGATGGGGCAAGAAGAGGAATGATGAGGGGTGAGGGAGGAAGATTCAGTTGAGATTGAAACTGTAAGAAATAATGGGGACAGTAGCGTGTTACTTCGCTCAGAGAGTACTGAGTACTCTGTGAGCGGTGTATATGCCACTGTACCGTTGCCATGGACTCTACCTCCATGGCAATTGGTTTAAAAAAAAAAAAAAAAAAAGAGGAGGAGGAGGATGATGATGATGATGATGACGATGATGATTGGATGATGATGATGATGATGATGATTGGATGATGATGATGATGATGATTGGATGATGATGATGCTGATGATGATGATGATGACGACGACGACGACGATTGGATGATGATGATTGGATGATTGGATGATTGGATGATGATGATGATTGGATGATGATGATGATTGGATGATGATGATTGGATTGGATGATGATTGGATGATGATGATGATGATGATGATGATGATGATGATGATGATGATGATGATGATGATGATGATGATGATGATGATGATGATGATGATGGTGATGTTGTTGTTGAGGACGATGATGTGGACGACGATTGGATGATGATGATGATGACGACGACGACGCTTGGATGATGATGATGATGATGATGATGATGATGATGATGATGATGATGATGATGATGATGATGATGATGATGATGATGATGATGATGATGATGATGATGATGATGATGATGATGATGATGATGATGATGATGATGATGATGATGATGATGATGACCTGGATGATAATGATGGCAGCAAGAGTGATGATGATGGTGGGATGGCGCAATGCCGGCCTCGGCGATGGACGGGGGACACAGACCCACTCCTGCCCATCGACGCTGGCCTCCAGGTTCCACTGGCGCAGATGGTGGGTGTTGTTCCGCCGGGTGCGCAGCGTGTAACAGGTGGGGGCGAGGCGGTAGCTAGGGCCCAGATCCCATTGGAACCACTGGACACGGACGGGAGCCGAAAGAGCGGGCAGGTTATGAGGGGGTGCATTGGGACAAATGCACACACCATACACGCACAACGCACAAGGAGGACAATTTGCGCGTACGGGCGTGCAAACTGCATCTGATTGATCCATAATCTCACATATTTTGAGCGCGTGTGGTCAAACACGTTCATGGTCCAGCAACCGCATCCACAAAAACAGGATGCATCATCACTGCACCCGGGGGACCAAAAAAGAAAGCGGAACTTGTTCGGGCACAAAGTCCAGCAGTCGCAGCTTCAAACAGTCCCCCCCCCCCCCCCCCCCCCCCCCAAACCACACCCAGGGGACCCAGACGGAAAAGCGGAACTTGTTCTGGTAGGTTCATCGTCCAGCAGTCGCAGGGCTCCCGGCCGGCGGCCTCCTCGACGTCCCCGCCGCCCTCGCTGCTCCGCCGGACCACCACTCGGCCAAGCCGGGCCGGGTTCTGGTACTCGACCGACGTGCCGCAGTTGCAGCCGAGCCAGTAGAAGATGCCCCGGGTGTCGAAGTCCGAGTCATACTCGAAATCTGTGGGGTGGGTTGAAGTGGAGGAAGATCTCAAGCTCTGAAAATTATCATCACCAAGAGAAGAGTCATCCAATCATTCTCCAATCAGTATCCGGATCATGACCGCCACCATGAACGTCATCGGCCTCAGCACCACTCATCATCATCCTCATCATCATCCTCATCAACATCCTCATCAACATCATCAACATCATCATCCAATGATCATCATCCAACCATCACACAAACATCGCCCACACTCATCGAAAAACAGACGACGGCACTTGGGCACCGCCAGAGGCCGGCTCCATCAACATCAACATCAACATCATCCATCATCATCATCATCACCATCAACATCATCATCACCATCAACATCATCACCATCATCAACATCATCACATCACGAGCCAATCATCTCAACATCAACAACATCAACAACGCAGGAGTGGGACAGACGGCGGCACTTGGGCACCACCAGGGGCGGGCTGCTCCACAGACCCTCAACATCATCAACATCAACACCAACATCAACAACAGCATCAACAACATCATTCGCCGATCATCTCAACATCATCAACGCAGGAGTGGGACAGACGGCGGCACTTGGGCACCACAAGGGGCGGGCTGCTCCACGGGGCAGCGCCCAGGACGTTGACGGCACACACCCGAAAGAGATACTGCTGGAAGGGGGCCAGTCCCTTGGCGGTGGCCTGGGTCGCCAACCCACGGTAGGCCTCCGACCAGGCGAGCGTCAGGGAGCTGGTCGGAACGGGCTGTCCGCGTGCGTTGAGGGTGGGAAAATGGGGAGGATGAACTGGGCGGTCGGGCGATGAAACAAGCGGAACTGCCTGTGCGTTCGCCAAAAAAAAAAAAAACGAACAGACGGAGACCCAAAAAATTGGGCCCCCTGCCTGGTCGGGTATTCCCACCAAATCGCAAATCTCTGCTCGTACGCACACGGACGCCGGACACGCCTATGAGCACACACGGAAGCAGTTCGCCTTCAGGTCCGTGGGATCGCTGGCCACACACGTACACACTTGACAGACACTGATAGCCACCGACACACATAAACACAGACCCAGACAGATAGACACCGACACACATAAACACAGACCCAGACAGATAGACACCGACACACATAAACACAGACCCAGACAGATAGACACCGACACACATAAACACAGACCCAGACAGATAGACACCGACACACATAAACACAGACCCAGACAGGCACGTAGATACAGATGGTCACGCACTGACACGTACAGACCAGTTCGCCTTCAGGTCCCGTGGGGTCGCTGGCCACCTCGAGGCGATACTCGACCAGGGCCGACCCGTTGTCCAGGGCGGGCGGCCAGGCGACAGACACCCAATCGGGGCCCTCGCCAGACACCCGCGGAGTCACGACACTTGGCACGGCTATGATTCGGGGGAGTGGGAGAGGAATGAGACGAGAGTGGGATGGTGATGGTGGGGTCACGACACTATGATTCGGGCATTGGGGGAGGAATGAGACGAGGGTTGTTGGATGGTGATGGAGTGTCCACACACAGGCGATGGTGATGGTGGGAGCCCAGACACCCGCGGGGTCATGACACTCGGCAGGGCTATTATTCGGAGTGGTGGCGGGTGATTGGGGGGAGGGTCGAGACGAGGGTGGGTGGAGATGTTGGGGTCACGACATTCGGAAGGGGGGATTTGGGGAGGGGCGAGGGTCGGATGATGATGATGATGATGATGATGATGATGATTGGATGATGATGATTGGATGATGATGATTGGATGATGATGATTGGATGATGATGATTGGATGATGATGATGATGATGATGATGATGATGATGATGATGATGATGATGATGATGATGATGATGATGATGATGATGATGATGATGATGATGATGATGATGATGATGATGATGACTGGATGATGATGATGACTGGATGATGATGATGATGATGATGATGATGATGATGATGATGATGATGATGATGATGATGATGATGATGATGATGATGATGATGATGATGATGATGATGATGATGATGATGATGATGATGATGATGATGATGATGATGATGATGATGATGATGATGATGATGATGATGATGATGATGATGATGATGATGATGATGATGATGATGATGATGATGATGATGATGATGATGATGATGATGATGATGATGATGATGATGATGATGATGATGATGATGATGATGATGATGATGATGATGATGATGATGATGATGATGATGATGATGATGATGATGATGATGATGATGATGATGATGATGATGATGATGATGATGATGATGATGATGAGTAATGACATGATACATGGGATGATTGGATGATTGGATGATGGTTGGATGAGTGTGCCTTGCCACGATTTGTCAGAACAACGACCCCACCGACGACGACAGACCCTGGGTCTCGAGGGTCCCGAAAATCTCCAGCTGGCGTTGCATGGGGCCAATGTCTAGTGAGGTCGCCAGGGCAGAGGGTTCGCACGGGCCGCTGCCCTGGTAGGCGTCCGATTCCTGTTGAGAGAAAAAGGCAACGTGAAAAACGCCCGCTGTGGGAGTTGAACCCACGACCACTAGATTAAGAGTCTAGCGCTCTGCCATTCTGAGCTAAGCGGGCCTGTGATGAACAACGGGAAAAGTGCCTCGTGCCCACAACCGTACCGCATGCGAGATCGATGGCAAAAGGAAAAAGCAGTCGTCGCGAGCAGGATTTGAACCTACGCGGGGAAGCCCCAAGAGATTTCTAGTCTCTCGCCTTAACCACTCGGCCATCGCGACTTTGATGCTCAAAAACAGGTTGTGAATGGGCAGAGGTGGTGGAGTGTGTATATCGAGGAAAGCCGACAAACCGTCAACCCGGCTGTCATGCTCTGCAGTGCAGCCACCAGGTCGCCCTCGTCCTGCCTGCCTCCCGCGGCGGCCTCGAGGCTCGAGGCGAGCGCGGTCAGTCGGGTGGCACACGATTGCAGGGCCTCCAGCTGTGCCTGCAGCCGGTCAACTGCCCGAACGGGTGGGAAAAGGCGGGGATCAATGATCGCAGGTCTCCGGGACCCCAGTGGCATCATGAGCACCTCGATGTGATCATGGGGGCGCATCTTCGCGGGGGTTGAAGTTGAGTTTTTTGTTGACACGGGTGGAACCATGTTTTGTGTCGCACCACCACAAGATTCGGCGCGGATCACCTCAAACAAACGCCGCACTACAAGCAGCAGCAGCAGCAGCAGCAGCAGCAGCAGCAGCAGCAGCAGCAGCAGCAGCAGCAGCAGCAACAACAACAACGAAAACAAGTGGACCATGACTGGAACTGACCTCGTGTCTCGCGGATGGTCTGGAAATAGTTGGCATTATTTTGTGATTGACCGACTCCACCCTCACGTCGACCCCAAGAGGTCAAATAATACAGTTCATGGGGGGGGGGGGGGGGGAACCATCTCCTGATTTTTGAGTGCGTTTGATCGAGCCATGAGGAGGTCTCCGTGTCCAAAAAAATAAAAAGCTGTTGAAAGAAGAAAGTTAGAATGTACCACGGACCTCGTGTTTTGCGGATGGTCTGTGACTCGCGGGTCAGCTGGTCTTTCCGCTGGCTCAGCAGCTCCACGACCTGGGCGGTGGCACTGCCGACCTCGGTTTCGACGGCTCGGTGGCGCTGGGTGGTGGGTGAATGGGCGCGGGGGTGATGGTGAATGGTGATGATGGGTGCCACTGGGTGATGGTGATGACGATGGTGATGACGATGGTGATGACGATGTGATGACGATGGTGATGACGATGGTGATGAAGATGGTGATGACGATGGTGACGGTGATGGTGATGCGATGGTGGTAGTGGCTGTGGTGGTCTGTGGTGGGCTGTGGTGGGCTGTGGTGGGCGGTTGTGGGCGGTTGTGGGCGGTGGTGGTGAATGCGTGTGATGACGTGATGGCGTGATGTGGCAGTGGGGCGCTCAATGCGGGCCGCTCTGTGGGCGATTGGAAATTGCAGTGAGTGCCGCGGGCGGTATGCGCACCGGAAGTTCCGGGGAAAGTCAGAAGCAAGGAGATGCAGGCGGCAGTGCATGCGACGGGGACACGCGGGCGGGGAGACAGACGTCGCCCAGCTGTTGGAAAAGGGTCTCCGTCTGGGTGCACTGGCTCTCCGTCTCCTTGATCTGCTCGCCCAAGGCCCGGTGGGCGTCCCGGAGGAAGGCCTGGTCCTTCTCAATCGTGGCCCGGTGCGAGATGGCAAGAACCTGCCAGCAGCAGGACAAGAAAACAACAACAAATTAAAAAAAACCAAAACATGGAGAAAGGGGTCCGTTTTCAATATGGGGAGGAGGCACAGTCATCCGGGAACAAGGATAAAAACCAACAATCTCCCCTCTCTCCTGCTTTTTTTTTTTTGAGTGGGTGTGTGGGAGCAAAAGGACTGATCAATCGGACAGGAAGGGTCGTCTCCAATGGCGCACAGCTGAGCGAACCTGGGGCCCGTGTGGCGAACAAGAACCACAAAAAAAATGACGAGTTTTTTAACACGATGAAGTCACCCGTCTCAAAAAAAAAAAAAAAACGAAAAAGGGGGACGGACCTTGTGATGCTGGTGGTGCCCCTTGGGCCCGAGACAGTTGAGGCAGCAGGGGGCAAGGTTACACGTGGGTACCAGACACTCGTACTGAAGTTCCAGGTTGTGTTCGGGACAGAGGCGCACCACGGGGACCGTCTCGGGGGCACCTGAGCTCGTGCGGATGACGTGGGATCCGGTGGGCGAGACCGGGGCAGACCTTGATGGGCAGCGGCCAGGTTGGCCATCTCGAGATGGATCGGGAGGCAGCTGCGGAGTCCGTGGGGAGCAAACTGGGCTGGGATTTCGGTGTTTGTACGACAGATGGGACAGGACAAGTTCAGCGGTGTGGTGAGCGTGGTGTCGTGGTTGCGCAGAATTTCCACCGCAACCATTGTCTCCAGGCATTTCGCACAGAAAGCATGGGTACAGTTCAACTGCAATGGATCAACGTAAACATTCGAGCAAAACAGGCAAATGGCAGAGTCTCCCATGCAAAAAGAAACGCGGCGTCTAGTTCAAACAACGCAACCGCCCGGATAATCGGCAGAACCGTCGACTGTATATGTGCTATTCTCATGCAATGTGTGAAAGCGAAAAATTGTGTTATTGAGCGGAATGCCAGTGCCCTGCAGACGTTGCTTGGCGAAGACCCTTCTTTGGTTCATTGGCGGGATGAAGAGACGTGGACCTTGCTCCACCACGCAGCGGCGCTCGGATACAGCGAGATTGCCGATTGCCTGTTTCGCAACGGCGCGACGGTTGATGTAATCGATAAGGTCTGGTCTTTTCGCGGGGGCGCACCATCACACCAGTTCCGATTGTTCGTAATAGCAATCACGAACCCCCCTCCATCATGCCTGCCTCAACGGCCACCCAGACGTGGTCTCGGTTTTGTTGGCCCGTGGTGCCGCCCTCGAATCCACAGACAAGGTCTTGCCTTTCTCTCCGGCACTTTTTTCCCACCGATCACATGTATCACCCCCAGATGGGGTATACCCCCCTGCACCTGGCCTGCATGGGGGGCGACCTGGGTACGGTCAATGTGCTGCTCAACAGCGGGGCCAAGATCGAGAGCCAGTTCGACGAGGGCGGCCGGGCAATGCATTTGCTGGCCGTCCATCACCACACCAAGTTGGTGGGCATTCTGGCTGACCGGGGGGCGGAAGTTGACCCCCGGGACAAGGTCCGTGCCCGAGCGGCACCGGCGCGCTCCCCTTGGTTGGTTGTTGGGGGTGGTGGTGGTGGTTGGTTGGTTTCGGACGGCCGGAGGGGGTTGATGATGGTTCGACATGGCTGTCTCTCTCCCCTCCATCCATCCACCCCCTTATTACAACAATCTTGAAAGGATTTTTTCATGAATTTGTTTTGGGGTTTCTGGCGCTGTCGAAGTTTGGCTTGGGCGCGTCCCTCCTCCACACGGCCATAAAATACGAAGAAGACCTCAGACGGGGCTGAAGGCATGTCTGGGAGACACCCTCACCAAATTTTTTCCCCCTTCATCCCCCCCCCCCCCCCCCCCCCCCCCCCTCTCTCTCCCGCGGGGTTTCCGGCGCTGTCCTGCATCGTCCGAACAACTCCCTAGCTGGGCTGCACCCCGTTGCACCGTGCGGCCCTGAAGGGTTTCCTGGACGTGGTGGTTGGCCTGGTGGAGCGAGGTGCCCAGATTGAGTGCCAGGACAAGGTCCCAGCTCGGGGGGGTGAACCTTGGCATGTGTGGTGCCCAGAGCCCCTCCTCCCCCACAGGGCGGCAGACGGACACACGACTTCGCTTGAGAGGCCACTTCCTGTCCGATCGATCCCTTTGCACCACCACACCACCACACACTATTATTTTTTGACACGGAAGGCCCTTCCAGTTTCGGAGGGAAAAACGATTGGAGATTGAAAACGAGAGACACGAGACACCCACCACACATCCCAACACATAAAAAAATAAGCTTAATTTATTTTTGATTTTTTTTTTTACCGTGTGCTGTTTGGTGTGCCCCGGGTTTGGGCAGGCGGGCTGGGCGCCGCTCCAGCTGGCCTGTGCTCAGGGGCATCTTGAGGTGGCCCTCTACCTGCTGCAGCGTGGGGCCCTGGTCAAGAACACCCTCCAGGTCAGTTCCCCCCAAGACACACACACACACACATTGAAAAGAGGGAAGAGAGACACCGCAAGAAATGTAGGCACAGTCCACGAGGGAAGCGCCATAGTCAAGCAGTGTCCACCAAGCCAACATACGCAAGCAGGCGGCAGCGAACAAGGGTCAGTCAATGGCAAAGCGCTCAGGCGGAAGAGCACGTCAACATCCGAGACCGGAAATCAAGGGATCCGTCACATGGTGTGGATGGACAGCTCACGCTCTCACCACATCGCACGGCAGCAGCATGTGTCGCGCCAAAGGGGTCCCCGACACAGGCAAGACAAGGGGCAATCGGAGCATATGACACAGACCTTTTCGATTGGGTGCGCAAGTAGAATGTCGATGGCGAGCATCGACGACGGACGGGACGGGACGCACACACACACACACACACACGCAAGAAAAGAGGGAAGAGAGACACCGCAAGAAATGTAGGCACAGTCCACGAGGGAAGCGCCATAGTCAAGCAGTGTCCACCAAGCCAACATACGCAAGCAGGCGGCAGCGAACAAGGGTCAGTCAACGGCAAAGCGCTCAGGCGGAAGAGCACGTCAACATCCGAGACCGGAAATCAGGACCCACAAGGGATCCGTCACATGGTGTGGATGGACAGCTCACGCTCTCACCACATCGCACGGCAGCAGCATGTGTCGCGCCAAAGGGGTCCCCGACACAGGCAAGACAAGGGGCAATCGGAGCATATGACACAGACCTTTTCGATTGGGTGCGCAAGTAGAATGTCGATGGCGAGCATCGACGACGGACGGGACGGGCAACGAACGGGACGGGTCGGGACGGGACGGCGCACCAGGGACGGGACGTAGGGGCAGCACGACCAGGACAGGCCGCACGTAGCACAGAGGGGCACGGTGAAGAACGGGACGGACGGGACGGGACGGGACGGGACGGGACGGGGCCGGGGTGTGGAGAGTGTGGGGAGCAGAAGTAGGGACAGGACGAAGAAAGAAAACGGTCCATCCCCACGAGACGGGGAGTGGATCCGGAAAGTGTAGTGGCACCCAGAATGAGCCTACTGATCGGAGCGCTAGGGGCAGTGCCACCACCTCCGGGGGATCCCCCCCGGCCACACACCACCACGGGACGGGACGAGCAAAACAAAAGGACGGGACGAGCAAGGGGGGACGGGACAGGACAGGGGACAAGGGACACGGGTCAGGACAGGCAGCTGAGTTACAGATGGATCGCCCATGGGGTCCACACTTGGTCGCCCCGGGACAGGAAGATCCAGTAACTGCAGCGCAGGACAGTGTCAGAGATCGAGGTGGAGAGGGTTTTGGAGCCAATGCCCAGCAGCCGGGTCATAGCATGATAGGAACGTGTCAGGAACCCGATGGAGCCCACCTCGAAGGGGACCAGCTCCACCGTCCAGCCCTTCACCGCCAGGTCGCGGGTCAGGGCCAAATAGCGGGCTGTTTTACGCTCGTGTGCCGCACTCACATTGTGCTCCGAGGGGACTGTAAGTTCCAGGAGCACAATCTTTTTCAGTGTCTCCGAGCGCAGCACCAGGTCCGGGCGCTGCTGGGTGCCGGCACCCCCCAGTGCAGCATCCAGGGGAACACCATTCGGGAAATCGGGCAGGTCAACGTACATCACCCAGTCACGGGCCAGATCAAGTAAGCTCGGGGCGGCAGCAGCAGCAGGGACGGCAGCAGGGGCGGGGACAGGGACATGGGCGCGAGGGGCGGGAGCAGGCGGGACAGCTGGAGCAGCTGGGGCAGGAACAGGAGCAGGAGCAGGGACCGGGGCAGGGGCTTTGGCTGCGGCCACAGCAGCAGCAGCTTTCACGAAGCGGACACAGGCACGGGTTCGAGCCGGAGCAGCCGCAGCAACAATAGCAGCAGCAGTAGCAAGGGCAGGAGCAGGAGCAGGAGCAGGAGCAGGAGCGGGAGCAGGAGCAGGAGCAGGGGCAGGGGCAGGGACAGGGGCAGCCGCAACAACAGCAGCGGCCTTGACAAAGCGGATGCCCCGCTTGACGGGGGCCAGAGTGCGGGATTTCTCCACCTTGTCCCGGATCGCACCGGCAACCAGGGTCAAGACGTGATTGTGACGCCACGTGAATCGACCCTGCTCGAGTGCTTTCCCGCAGAAGCTCAAGATGTGAAAGAGCCCACAGTGCGCTTTCCCACACAGTGCGCAACGGTCATCCACCGTTTTCCGCCATCGGGTCAGGTTCAGAGGGGAGGGGACAGTGTCAAGGGTGGCATTCAGATAGAACTTGACAAGGGCCGGGGGCATGTCATAGATGAGCCGGCTCCATGAGAGGTCCTGATGCATGCACTCATCCCAGTGCAGAAACCGGCCCTGCACAGCCAGCGAGAGCAGGTGTCTCCTGTGTGCCTCGTTCTGTTCCTGTTTCACCACCCCCAGGACCGCGTGCCGGTGCCCAGCCGCGTCCTCCTCGGGCTGGGGGGTCCGCTTCTTCTTGCGGTCGGCCCCCAGACCCGCCCTCCCCGTCTGCCCGAGCTCCGTCAGACGGTTCAGCTCGACAGTCCTCTCGGCCGTTTCCAGGGTGACGGTCGGGCGGAACTTCCGCTTTCGGTCACGGGACTCCACTCCCCGGATGTATGCATACAGGTCGTTGACACGCAGGTCCGAGGAGTGTTTCAGCAGGTGCGAGCGCACAGTGCCCATCGCACGCAAGTGATCGCCCAGATCCACACAGCCCAGCCCCTTCTGTGCCCGATCCAGGAACAGGATGTCAGGGGAGGCACACTTGGACATGCCAAACCAGGCTTTCAGACGCTCCTTCACAGGGGGCATGAGGGTCCGCTCCACAAATGACTGAGGGAACTCATAGATCATGAAAGGCCACGACATCCGTGGTGCGATGGCGTGGTTGTACAGCCAGGCCTTCTGGGGTCCTGACAGGGACAGGGCATCCACCTTCACACACACACACACACACACACACACACACACACACACACACACACACACACACACACACACACACACACACACACACACACACACACACACACACACACACACACACAACTTGTCCCTTTCAACATCGTCCTTCTTGCTTCTGCTTCTGTACAACACACACACACACACACACAGACACACACACACACACAGAGGGCTCGGTTTGAGAGAGGGAGGAGAGGTCTTTCTCGCGTTCCTTTGACCCCCAATAACATGCCGACGCCATGCGCTCGCCATTCGACGGAGTCTCCTCGCATGCCCACACTCATCCACCAATAAGCGGGCGAATTACAAATTCGCAATGTCTCTTCGTTTCGTGCCGGGGGTCTGGTGATGGCTGCAGCGACCCCTTTGGTTTTCCATCAATTGGCCACTTGGTCTAGGGGCATGATTCTTGCTTAGGGTGCAAGAGGTCGCGAGTTCGATTCTCGCAGTGGCCCAATTTTTGCACACTGCTAATTATTTATTATTTTTATAATCCTTTTCAAAGAACGGGATGACCTGCCTCGAGATGGCGGCCATGAGCGGCCGGGTGCCCCTGGCCCGGGCCCTGATCGAGTACGGGGCCAACGTGCGCCATGCCATTCCCGTCTGTGCTTCGGTTTTCCTCCTGCCTGACAAAAACAGAAGATAATTGGCTGTGTCCTTTGGGTGGTGGTGCGTGTCAAGTCAAGCGGGCACCTCCACAAAAAACCACACACATACACACACAGACACACACACACACACACACACACACACACACACACACATACACACACAGACACACACACACACACACACACACACACACACACACACACACACACACACACACACACACACACACACACACACACACACACACACACACACACACACACACACACACACACAGACACACACAGACACACACACACACACACACACACACCCCAACGAGTGTCTCTCCGCCTCCGTGCCCTGCCGTTCGCCGTTGCCCCACCGTCAGCTCCTCTGGTCCCCCGTTCTGCAGCAACTAGCCCCCCGCCTCGTTCAGCCACTCCCAGCAACCCCTTCTTGTCATGCAGCCTGGGCCTCTTCCTGCCGTGCAGCGCCTCGCACCGGCCAACCCGGCTGGTGCGAGGCGCCTGTTGGTGTGAACTCCCCTGTTCACACCAACTTGTCCCTTTCACATCGTCCTTCTTGCTTCTGCTTCTGTACAACACACACACACACACACACACAGACACACACACACACACACACACACACACACACACACACCGACACACAGACACACAGACACAGACACACAGACACACACACACACACACACACACACACACACACACACACACACACACACACACAGACACACACACAGACACACACACACACACACACACACACACACACACACACACACACACACACACACACACACACACACACACACACACACACACACACACACACACACCGACACACCGACACACAGACACAGACACACAGACACACACACACACACACACACACCCCCTTGCCATGCAGCCTGGGCCTCGTCCTGCCGTGCAGCGCCTCGCACCGGCCAACCCGGCTGGTGCGGGGCGCCCGTTGGTGTGAACTCCCCTGTTCACACCAACTTGTCCCTTCAACATCGTCCTTCTTGCTTCTGCTTCAACACACACACACACACACACACACACACACACACACACACACACACACACACACACACACACACACACACACAGACACACACACACACACACACACACACACACACACACACACACACACACACACACACACACACACACACACACACTCGCTGCTACCACCTGGTGGGGGTCCCTCCGCATTACGCCACGACGGCAGGTCCGTCCTCTCCCGAACGAGCCTATCAAACGCCCTCACAGGGGATTCCTTCGCCCACGGGTGCAAAGTGACATTCGTGCTGTCTCTTCTACCTCTCTGGTTTTTGTTTTATTTTCCCGTTACTTCGTTCCTTCTTTACTCGACACACACACACACACACACACACACACACACCAAGGTTGTGGCACAGTCTGATGTGGTGTTGGAACACACGTCGGCTGCTGCCTTTTTTTTCAGTTTTTGGAACGATTTTGAAATGTTGACGTACGTTTATTTTTTTGAATGTCGCCACTTGAAACCTCGGAACGCTTCGGAAAAGATTATGGGAAGATTATTTTTTTTTTTTTTTTTTTTCCATATTCTTTCGATCCGCCTCCCTCCCTCATCTATAGGACAACAACCTGACGGCCCTGCATCTTGCCTGCCGCGAGGGCCACACCTCCATGGCGGCTCTGCTGCTCGATGCAGGGGCCCCGCTCGAGGCCCAGGCCCGCAGCGGCGCCCGGCCGCTGCACTTCGCCTGCGCCGGGGGCCACGCCGACTGTGCGGCGCTGCTGCTGGCACGAGGATGCGTCCGGGACGCGCGGGATGCGGTCTGTCGGAGGGGATTGATTTTACAGGGCCTTTGGGGGGTACGGGGGCGTGCTTTTGATTGATTGGACAGATCATCAGACAGTCGGAGGCACGTGCAATTTCGACACACACCTGCAGATGCATCTGCATTTTTGTGGTGTTATGGTGATTGGATGACGATGATGACCACCGGATGATGATGACTGTGCGACAGGACTTGATGATGGGATCAGGGGTCATGATTTGATGACGGCATTCGTTCGGGGTGCTTCTGTGGGCTGCTGTCAATACACCTCATTCTCCGGGACGGGTTGACATGGGCGTGGGGGTTTTGCTCGTGTCCGGTTTTTTCTCTGCAGAATGGAAAACGGCCTCCCGATGTGGTTCCGCTGCCCCGACGCAATCTGTTTTTGGGCCTTTTCGCCCAATTTGGCATCGCCGTGCCGAGTGACTTTGTCCCGACCCCGGGCGGTCCGTCGAGTGCCCCACATTGCCGTTCTTGTGCATCAATATACATCAGCATCAGCATCATCAACAACATCGGCTGATGATGATGATTGGATGATGATGATGATTGGATGATGATGATGATGATGATGATGATGATGATGATGATGATGATGATGATGATGATGATGATGATGATGATGATGATGATGGATGATGGTGATTGGATGTGATGATGATGATGATGATGATGATGATGATGATGATGATGATGATGATGATGATGATGATGATGATGATGATGATGATGATGATGATGATGATGATGATGATGATGATGATGATGATGATGATGATGATGATGATTGGATGATGATGATTGGATGAGATGATGATGACTGGATGATGATGACTGGATGATGATGATGATGATGATGATGATGATGATGATGATGATGATGATGATGATGATGATGATGATGATGATGATGATGATGATGATGATGATGATGATGATGATGATGATGATTGGATGATGATGATGATGATGATGATGATGATGATGATGATGATGATGATGATGATGATGATGATGATGATGATGATGATGATGATCATCATCATCATCGGCATCATCATTTCTCATCTCCTGAATCTCCATCCTGACGCTTTTGCACCGCCTCTCTCTCTCACACACACACACCACATGCGTGCGCAGTGATCTTCCCGCTGTCCTTGACCTCTTTTTCCCTTTGTGTTTTTCCCCCGTTCCTTCTGTCCCCCCCTCCCGTTGCCATTTTTTTAACCCCGTTGCGCCGCGGCCCATCATAATTCCTCCTTTTTCAAATCACTCACTTGCTTTCCGGTTTCCTGTGTGGGGCGGACGCATACACTGTGCCAGGCGCCACCGCCGCCCTCTCTGCGACGGGCCCCTTCAGCCCCACCGGCACTGGCAGTGGCACCGGCAGTGGCCTCACGTCTTCTGCTGCTGCTGAGACGATGAACCCGTTCACCGGCCGCCTCGCCACCCCGCCATCCTCCGCCCGACGCCAATCGCTACCCGACGCCGCGCCCACAACCCCACGCCCAGTCTGTGTGCCCCCCCTCCCCCTCTTTTTGGTTTCAAGAGAGGAAGGAATGTGGGCACAGTCCACGAGGGATGCGCCAGAGTCAAGCAGCAGACCAACAGACGCAGGCAGCCGCGAACAAGGGTCAGTCAACGACAAGGAAGAGCAACGTTAACATCCGAAACGGAAATCAGGACTTTTCTTCGTTTTTTCGCCCAGTTCACCCCGTGCATCCAAAATTTCAGGCCAACGGGGCCACACTCAGAAATTCGTCTTTTTTTCCATGGACGCACACTGAAACAAGACGGATGTCACGCGCACACAGACACAGGGCCAGGGCTGGGCGGGCTGGGGCCGGGCCCGAAGGCGAGGGGGCCAGGGCAGCCAGATGGTCAAGGCCAGGCCGAAGGGCAGGGGCCAGGGGGGCCAGGGCAGAGGGCGGGGGAAGGGCCAAGGGGCCGGGTGGGGAGGGAGGTCGACCCGACCCAATTAAAATTTTGAATTTGAATTTTTAAATTCCGAGGTAGCCACTCGATCGGGGTGGTGGTGGGGAATGATTCGACTACCCGGAGTGCACCCCCGCAATAATTTTCCTGGGGTCGATTCGGGGCAAAACGCGTTTTCGGCCTATACAAACTTGTGCGGCTATTACCCGTCCCATAACCGGCGGGGATGGAACCCCGACACGCGCCCAGGGGCCCCCACCATGGGGCCGGGGTTTCCGACTTCCCGATCGGCCACCGCGATGACACCGCGATCAGGACGACCTCCGGAGCGTTGTATGAGTTGTGATTGGCGCGGTCGACCATACCCTGAATTCAAAATTTGAATTTTCAAAATCTGAGGTAGCCACTCGATCGGGGTGGTGGTGGGGAATGATTCGACTACCCGGAGTGCACCCCCGCAATAATTTTCCTGGGGTCGATTCGGGGCAAAACGCGTTTTCGGCCTCACTTCGCGGAACAGTTCACCCCGCTCATCAGGCCAACGGGGCCACACTCAGAAATTCGGCCTTTTTTTCTTCGCTGCAGTTTCCCCCGCCCATCCAAATTTTATCGCCAATGGGGCCGCATTGACCAAATTGTCCTTCGTTTTCTTCGCTTCGCGGAACTGTTCACCACCGCTCATCCAATGTGGCTACATTTCTATCATCAGATGGTTGATCAATTCATCCTTGTTTTTCTTCACTTCGCGGAACAAACAGTTCACCCCGCTGGCCCTGATGGATTCCCCGCAGCTCCAGCCAAGCGGCGGCACCCCTGTCGCCGCCCCTGCGCCTGCGCCTGGCGTTCGGTTCGTCAATCCCTTGTGGTTGTCTGTCTGTCTGTCTTGTGGTTGGCTGGCTGGCTGGCTGGCTGGCTGGCTGGCTGGCTGGCTGGCTGGCTGGCTGGCTGGCTGGCTGGCTGGCTGGCTGGCTGGCTGGCTGGCTGGCTGGCTGGCTGGCTGGCTTGGCTGGTGGCTTGGCTGGTGGCTGGCTGGTGGCTGCTGACTGGTGGCTGCTGGCTGGTTGCTCTGCTCTTCCTCCTCCCCCCCCCCCCCCCCTCCCCCTCCCCCCCCCTTCAATCTTCCCTCGCCCCCAACACACGCATTCCCCCTCTCCGCCCCCATCCCACCCCCCAGCCGCCGCCCCTCGCTTGTCGACCTGACCCGAGTCCTTGCCGCAGCCGCCTCGGCCGAGGCATCCGGAACCTCCCCTGCCACCCACCCGGCCGCCGCCCCACATATTCCGCCCCCGTTGTTGAACGCCAATGCTGCTGCCGACCCCACGAGCAATCTAATCGCCCGGCTGTTGCTTCCCTCGGCCTATACGCCACTCCCACGGGCGTCGGCCCCGAGCCCACTGCCCTATGCGGCCAGCCCCATGCCGGGCGGCCGGCCGGAGAGCGACGGGAGCGGGCGGGATAACAGCCCGCCTCGAGGCGCCCTGGGCGGTCCGCAACCTGGTGTTGCGTGCTGCCACCCTTCCCCGCATCCTCCCCCATGTGGCTGTCATGTCAAACAGCACAGGACTTACAAGATGACCTCGGAAAAAGTACCAAAAAGATCTTGTACCGCGTTGTTTGGTACTCTTCCTTGGTGCTTTTTTGGTATTTTTTTGGTATTTTTTTGGTACTCGCCCTGGTACCCGTTTGGGATTTTTTTTTGGTATTTTTTTGGGACTTTTTTTGGGTTACTTTTTTGGTATTTTTTTGGTACCTTTGGTCCTCGCCCCGTTTCATCTCTTCAATCCGCAAAACAAAGTGTGCGTCATTTGCGAGCGCCCTTCCTGTCCGATTGATTGTCATCACCTTGGCATTTAATGATGCTTCCACTTTGCACCCCCCCCCACCCCCCCCCCCCCCCCCCACGGGACAGGCACCGGCCGGTACACTCCAGCCTCCCCCAGCCGCCTCGCCTTCACCCAGACCTCCCAGCCCCGGGCCCATCATCATCCCCTGGCCACCACCGAGCAGCCAGCCCCAAGCTCACCCTCGCCCAGTCCCGGACCACCCCAACTACCCAGCCCGCCGGGCCGTCCGCCCCCGTCCCCACCCGGCCATCGGATGGCGGCGGAAGGAGGAGGAGGAGGAGGAGGAAGTGTTTTGGCAACACCGCCAAGAATCCCGTCACCACAGCTGCCCCCACCACCACCACCGCCGCCACCGCCGCCGCCGCCACCACCACCGCCATTATTACCGCCACTCATCCAGCAGCAGCAGTTACAAGCACCACCACCACAACCTGCCTCGCAGCAGTCAGTCCGATCCCTCCCACCACTACCACCACCACCATCATCCCAACAGCAGCAGCAGCAGCAGCAACAACAACAACAGCTGCTCCTGACGGCAGTCGCAGGCCCCATTTCTGCGCCTGTTGTCTCCCCATCGGTCTTCAGTCTTACCAGCGCTCAGTCGCAGCCTCAGCAGGCGTCTTCGGCCCTTGCCGCCGCCGCCGCGGGTCTGCATTCTTGCGTCAGGAGAAGGGTGGCAATGTACCCACTTTTGTTTTTGACCGGGGGTCGGGTTGATGACACGGTGGAATTGGCCGTGGGGCCAAGAATTCACGGGTGCCACGCGATTTTGCTGTGGGGGGTGAGGAGAGATCGATGAACGGCATTTTTGAAATTTTAACAGATCTGCAGATTTTTTGTGGACTGCTCTCCCGCAGACCGACCCCAACCCACACAACGCAGAAACGATTGAGAATCAGAGGGGTGTCAAGACCTCCTCTCCCCGCTCTCCTTCCCCAATTCATCACGCACCCATTCACCATTCCATCCGTCATCCCGCCCACCCCCAGGCCTTGGCGTCACGCCGGCGACCAGCCCTGCCGTGGTGGCCCCTGCGGTCCCGTCGCTCTACAGCCAACTCGTTGGGGTTGGTTCCGCTGCGGCTCCCGCCCCTGCCTTTCATGCCCTGGGGCAGGCCGGGGTGGCCCCCGTGGGTTCACAGGTCGGTGGCGCGAGGAAGGCGGACAGTAGAAAGAGACAGAGACAGATAGACAGAAAGACGACAGAAACAGACAGACAACAAAAGACATGAAACAGACATACAAAACGTGGGGTCACAGGTAGGTCGGTGGCGAGAGGGGTGAGGCAACGAGGGGTGAGAAAGCGGACAACATGACACTGCTAGGGACAGATAGACAGAAAGACAGACAGAAAGACAGACAGACAGCGAAACAGACGACACACAGACGAAAGACGAAGCACAAGAGACGAAAGACGGAGCACAGGACATAATCTAAGCACATGATAAAACAACCCAGAATCACGGACTCATCACAAACGAGCATGTCAATGCCGATCCTCACGTACACCCATACACTCTTTCTGCGCACAGGGCATCCTTGATGGGGCTGCCCTGGAGCAACTGATTGCGATTCGGCGACAGGAGGAGGAGGGGCGCCGGCTGAAGGAGGAACAGCTGATGCTGCAGCTGAGGATGGAGGTCCGCTTGCAGTCATCGACATCGTTGTCGTTGTCGTCGTCAACCACCACCATCATCCAATCATCATCATCATCATCCAATCATCATCATCATCATCATCATCATCATCCAATCATCATCATCATCATCATCATCATCATCATCATCATCATCATCATCATCATCATCATCATCCAATCATCATCATCATCATCATCATCATCATCATCATCATCATCATCATCATCATCATCATCATCATCATCATCATCATCATCATCATCATCATCCAATCATCATCATCATCATCCAATCATCATCATCATCCAATCATCATCATCATCATCATCCAATCATCATCATCATCATCATCCAATCATCATCATCATCATCATCATCATCATCATCATCATCATCATCATCATCATCATCATCATCATCATCATCATCATCATCATCATCATCATCATCATCATCATCATCATCATCATCATCACATCATCACATCATCATCATCAATCATCATCATCATCATCATCCAATCATCCAATCATCATCATCATCATCATCATCATCCAATCATCATCTTCTTGAACTTGTCGCCTGCGCCCTCGCAAATACACAGCATGTCTCTCATCATCATCCAATCATCATCATCATCAATATTTGCCTTGGTCAAGTCTTCTGGCGCAAATACACAGCATGTTTCTCTGTGTCTCTTGAATTGTGTGTTCGTGTCTTGCGTTTGTTTTGCACTCCTGCCCCACAACTCAACAACCGCACCTGACACACAAACACTCACACACGGGCCATAACGCGCCTTCACAGGAGGAGCAACGACGGCAGAAGGAGGCCGCCATCCGCCTTGAGTCGGCCCGTTTGCAGCAGGAGCAACAACTGAAGGTCTGATCGTCCAATTCCCCTTCTTCTCTTCGTCCCATTCCTGCAGCACCGTCCCTCCCGGCAGCACAAACATTCAACCAGATAATCTTGCAGGAAGTGTGTGGTGACATCAGTCTGAAATTATATCGACACATTCTCTCCCCCCACGCCCCACCACCCACACGCTCAGTTGGAGGCCCACCAACCCATCATCTTTGTGACATCAGTCTGAAATTATCAAATTTCTCTCCTCCACGCCCCACCACCACCCACACGTTCAGTTGGAGGCCCACCAACCCGCATTCAAATGAGATCATCTTTGTGACATCAGGCTGAAATTATCAACATATTCTCTCCTCCACGCCCCACCACCCCAACACGTTCAGTTGGAGGCCCACCAGCCCACAATCAAACGAGATTCTCTGTGGGACGTTGTGGCTGGCGTCTGATATTATCAACATTCTCTCCACCACGCCCCACCACCCCACCCGCCCAGTTGGAGGCTCACCAGCCCGCATGATCATCTACAGGAAGTGTGTGACATCAGTCTGAAATGATCGACTTTCTCTCCTCCACGCCCCACCACCCCACCCGCCCAGTTGGAGGCTCATCAGCAAGAGGCGGCCGCCCTTCGCGTGGAACAGGAACGTCTTCAAGCCGAACGGGCACAACTAGCTCAACAGCGGGCTGAACAAGAGCGACGCACCCAGGAGGAGCAGGCGGCCTTGCGGGCGGCCCTCGAGGCCCAGTGGGAGCAGCTGCACGTACAGCAGCAGGCCGTCGAGGCCGAGACGGCCAGGATGCAGCAGGAGCGGGCATCGGTCCGTCCCACACCGAATGGTCCCAGTGGTCATCATACAAAACCCACCCATCCCACCCACGCACCTGCAGGCCGACGATTTTCGCAAGCAGGAGGCGGCCCGACAGCAGTTTCAGGCACAGCAGCTGGCCGCCCGCCAGGCTGAGGCCGAGCGACAGCAGGCCGCTCTGGCAGCACAGGAGGCCCAGCTGGCCGAACAGCGGCGAAGGTCTGTCGCCGCGATGATGATGATGATGATGATGATGATGATGATGATGATGATGATGATGATGATGATGATGATGATGTTGTTGATGATGATGAGTGGGTGATGATGATGATGATGATGATGATGATGATGATGATGATGATGATGATGATGATGATGGTGAGCTATCCATCGTAGACTCAGGATAGCAGGCGACAGCCTCCGTCTTCGGCAGTCTAGGTGCTATAACTCCTTGTTCTTCATAATGAACACCACACAATGCAGAAAAATAAACCAATCCTAAAATGGTCACGACGGACAGCGTGTCCAATACGTGTCCATAAATCATAACAAAATGGGAGAGAGAGGTCAAAGGGTCTAGAACTTTGGCCGAAGCCAAAAATTAAACACGCACAGGAAGGGGTGAGATGCGCGTGAACGGCCAGATGCGTTGCGCATCCGAATCTCCGAAAACCGTTGAGAGATTTCCGGGTCAACGGTCCATGATCGAACCGTGAAGTGACCCCACTTTGGGCTTCGGAAGAGGTCCGAAAGGGGGTGGTAAAAGTAGCGGAGGCGAAAAAACAACAGGGAAAAGTTGAAAGTGCGGTCGGACCGTTCCCGCCCAATTCCGAGTACTTAAGGGGCGCCCCGGACCAGCACAGTGCCTTCGTTTTTCGTGGTGAACACCCGTTTTTCAAGGACTACGACTACAATGGCCTCTACTCATCGACTTCAGGACCCTCCGATGCCCAAGCTCATCATCAAGGTCCCCACTCCTGGGACGCCCAATCCGACCCCCATCGGCTCTGGCTCTTCGGTACCGTTTCGGCGGCGGCTGTCCGCCAGGCTGCTTCCGCTACGCAGGCTGCGCCCGGCCCGGCCACGGCGACCGCTACGGCACCTTTCACGGACCTCGATGATGACGGGGTGCGCATGAGCGGGTCTGAGGGAGCCTCCTACGGCCCCCCATGGGCCTCCCGTGCATACCCGGCCCTGCAGAAACACTCTGCGGATTGTCCCATGTCCCTTGAAGGCCTCAACGCCCACATCCGGCGTGTGATCGAGGCCTCGCTGGGGACATTCTCGGTCAGCAGCGGGCCATGATTGCGGCCGCCGCTGCTGCCTCCACGACCTTGCCTTCGGCCCAGAAGGCCGGCTTCGCTGCCCGCGGTGCCTCCGGCGCCCCCGGTGCCGGTGGTGCCCGCCGTACCGGCCGCGGATGAGCCTGCTCCGCTCGTTTTCGGCCCGACCAGGCCTCTGCTCCTGCCCCGTCCAACCTGCTTCCGGACGAGTCCCCGCTCACTGCTGCGAGTGCCGCCCGCGCTTCGGCCATGCCAGGCGTCGGCCAGCGGGTGCCTGTCACCCGTGGGCCGGCCGCTCCGTCTGACACTTCCGCCGCTGCGCCGACCGACTTCAGACGACTCGCTCTTGCCGCCCCGGGACCTTTCCAGGGGAGGCCGATCCGCCAGCGGCGACGATGGCGCCGCCGAGGCGACTTACGGACGAGGACGATGCTGCCGCCAACGACGAGGATGACCAGCGGCGGGCCGCAGACCACAGCAGCAGCAACCTGGCGACCGCGAGGCCTCTGACAGGCTCGCACTGGAGCGCTCGGGCCTTCGTCCGGGGCGTCCTATGCCAACGACTTCCCCAGCTCGGCTCGGTCACGGGCCTCGCCCGCGAGTCCAGGGCTGAATTCCGCTTTCTCCAGCGCCTTCGGGAATCGCTCAACCTTGAGCGGCTGGCACTGCCCTGCACCGAGGAGGACTTGCGCGCCGCCCTCTCTTGCTGCTCGCTCCATTGCCGCCATCGTGGACCGCAAGCGGCTCGCCTGGGTGCATACGGCTCTTGCACCCGACGTGGCCCGCATGTACGGTATGTCCGCACCGCTCCCGAGGTCGCCACGGGCCAGAACCTCCAGCAGCTCGACTTCGCCATCCGCCTCGCTCAGGGCATGCGCGCCCTGCCCGGCCAGCAGCAGCAGCAACGCGGCGGCCAGGCCGGCGAGCGCCGTACGGCGGGGGCCGCGATCGTGGCGGGAACGACTTCCGCTCGTCGAGTGGCCATGGCGGCTTCGGCGGGCGCAGTTTCGGCGGCGGGTTCGGCCGAGGCGGCGACCGGTTCAACGGCTTTGCCCAGCGCCAGCAGCGCAGCTTCCCGCAGCGGCGCCGCTACAATGGTGGCGTCCGCCGGCGGGCAGCAGAGCAGTCGGACGGCGAGCAGCGGCGCCGCAGCAACGGGGTCCGCCATCTCCACCTACCGCCACCTCTCGCCGCTGCCGCGTCCATCACCACCGGCCGCATCGCCACCACCGCCACCACCTTGCTTCAGCACCGGGCGTCCCTCCCGCCCGCCGGGCCTTCTGGGAGAACATTTCACTGCCCCGCCCCGTGCACAACTGGCTCTTGCACGGCTTCCGCATCCCGCTCCTTTGCAAGCCGTGCCGCTCCCATTTGCCCAACTACGTGCACCCCGAGCACGCCTCCTTCGTCGACCAGGGTGGCTCGCCTCCTCGGACGGGCGCAATCCGACCCGTCCGGTGCCGCCCACAACATCTCCCCGCTGACGCGCCGAAGAAGACAGGCTGAGGCTCTGCATCGACATGCGCTTCGTCAACTCTTTTGTCCAGGCGCCGGCCTTCAAGCTGGAGGATCTGACCACGCTGGCGCCTGCTGCGCGACGGGGACTACATCTCGACGGCGGACCTCTCCGAGGGCTACCATCACCTGCGCATTCACCCCGACGACCAGCAGCTCTTGGGGTTCGCCTGGCGGGCCGCCTACGTCTACACGTTCGGCCTCTCCTGTGCCCCTTGGGCCCACCGTTTCTCAGGCCCCTCTGCGAGTACCTCCGGGGCCCCTCGTGCCTGCGGATGCTCTCCTACATCGACGACTTCATCGTGGCCAGTCGGCCGGCCGAGGCCGATCGCGAGGTGGGCGCTTCGTGGCCGTGATGGTGAACCTCAAGCTGGAGAAGTGCCATGCGCCCGCCCGCGGCAGCAGTTTCTGGGGTACGGGTCGAGACCGCTCCCCAGGTGCGCCTGCGTGCCCGCCGAGAAGCGGCGCACCATCCGACACGAGATCGCCCGGCTGCTGCGCTGCGGCCCGTGCGGCCCACGTGGCCCTCTGCCTGTCCGTCTCGCGGGCCGTGGCCCCTGCCAAGTTCCTCCTGCGCAACGTCTACCGCGTGGTCGCAGCGGCTAACTGGCACTGCTGCGTGATGCTGGACGAGCCGGCCCGGGAGACCTCCGCTGGTGGCTGGAGGGCCTCGAAGGCTGGAACGGGGCCTGTCCGCTCCCGGCGCCGGCCGATCTGACCTGCGCCACGGACGCCTCGGACATCGGCTGGGGGCCTGCTGGATCGAGCGCAACGAGACAGCCCAGGGCCCCTGGACGGGCGTCATGCGCGAGACGCCCATCAACCAGCGCGAGAGCATGGCCGTGCTCAACGCCCTGCGCATCTGGGCCGCGACGCCGACCTGGCGGGAGCCGCACGGTGCTCTTCAGGTCGACAACGCGACGACGGTGGCCCACCTCGGGTTTGGCCGCCTCAACCCGGCCCTGGACGGGATCGCCCGGGCCATCCACGCCCTTGCAGCGCGCCACGGGATCACCCTGCAGAGAGCACGTGGCGGGCGTGACGAATACCACGGCGGACCAGCTCTCGCGGGACTTCGACCGCAGCGACTGGATGCTCCACCCGGCGCTGTTCCGCTCGCTGGACCGGCTCTGGGGCCCGCACTCGATCGACCGCATGTGCGACGCGACAGGTTTGCTACGAGCCGCCACCGCGATGTGCAGTCCCTGCGCGCCGACGTTTTCGGCCCGGTGGGGCCCGGCGAGAACAGCTGGGTCAACCCCTTTTCGCAGATCCACCGCGTACTACGCCACCTGCAGCACTCTGGGCCCGGGGTCGAGTGCACCCTGCTGGCCCCGGTCTGGCCGAGCCAGCCCTGGTGGCCCCTGCTGCTGGCCCTGACGGTGGACTGGCCCGTGCTCCTGCCGCAGGACCCGCGGGCCTTCCGCCCGCTGCTTCCGGCCACTCGGAGCCGACCTCAGCTGGCGCGTGCGCCTTCAGGATTTCTGGGCGGCCGGGCGGCCCATTGGAGCGCAAGGTCGCCAGCTACTTGTCTCGGCTGCTGTAAAGCCCACCACCGAGAAGAGCCTCACCAACCGGCTACGTGCCCTGGCCCGGTTCTGCGCCGGCCGGGCATCCCGCTGGTGCCCATGCCTGTGCTCTGGCCGACTACACCGATGAGGCCACCCGGGCCAGCTGCCGGCCCCGGTCGACCTTGTCGCTCATCTCCACCGTGGTCAACCTGATCCACGACGCGCCGGTGCCCTCCCGGCGCGCGACCACCTCTACGGCCGCCTCCGCAAGGCCATTCGCCTGCGTACCACGCAGCCCGTCCAGGAAGGGGGCTGCCTGTGCCGCCCACCCTGCTGGTGGAGCTCTTCCCACCAGTGGGGCCCGAACGAGGCGCTCCCCTCGAGCGCCTCGCCCTGGTCGCCCTGCTGGGTGACCCATTCCGCCGGCCGCCGATCGGCTGGTCGTCTGCCTGCTGGGATTCAAGAACGACTACACCGCGCAGGGCGCCTCCGTTACCATCTGGCGCGCAGCCGATGCGCTCCTTGACCCGGTCGGCTGCCAATGCTGGCTCCGCCGCACGGGGGCCATGCGGCCCGACCCGCCAGGACCGTCGCGGGTCATCATCCAGCTGCGCCGGCCCTACGAGGGCGTCAAACCGGCCACCGTCAGCCACATCCTCAACGAGGGTCGTCGCCGGCGGGGGCGATCGCTCGCTCCTGTCGGCGGGGCTTCCGACGTGGGGGTGCCAGCTGGGCCATCGCGCGCGAGGTCATGCCCGACAAGATCCTGCACCTGGGCCGATGGGCTTCGGCCAAAGTCTGCGCAGCACTACGTGCAGACGGGCGTCGACAGCAACTTCACCGATCTCATGTTCGCCACGGTGCCGCCCAGCGCAACGCCACCGTCGCGGGCGCACCTGCCGCGCCGTCCGCCGAGACCGACCTCGTTCAGGCCGTTCGCCCGGCACTTCCGCCGGCGCCGCCCGCACCGGCCTCGCCTGCCTCGTCGCTCTCCCTGTCGGCCACGCCGCGCCACCGTCCGGCGGCTCCGCGGAGGCATCGTGCGCTGGTCGTTCAGGACGACGACAACGACGAGGAGGCTCCTTCGGGCGATGCAACCAGCACGCCGGCGCCGCCGGCGCCCGCGCACCACCCGCCGCCCCAGCCGGGCGCCATCCGCCGCTCCGCGCCGCCGCGGGGCAGCCGACTCTGACGACGGAAAGAACGACGAGCCCGGGGTCGTCGAGCCAGCCCGCTTTCGACTGCGAGGGCCTCCAGGCCTTTTGTCTGTCTTTCTGTTTTTCTGTTTCTCCTGCTGCGCCGGCCGACTAGATGCTGGCTTGGCATGCCATGTTGGGACTTTTCATTTCCCTGATTTTGCGGCCAGCCGATTAGATGCTGTGCTGCGCGGTTTTATTCTTTTCTCCCCTCTGCATGTGATAGCACCTAGACTGCCGAAGACGGAGGCTGTCGCCTGCTATCCTGAGTCTACGATGGATAGTGAGTCGACAGCCGAAGTCGAGGCAATACCATTTCTCCTCATTTTTTGCTCCTTCTCGCTTTCCCCACCTATTCCTGCTGCTGTCGGGGTTCGTACGCCATCCAACCGCCTCTGCCACTTGACTCGTCACGGAGAACACCACTCCAAAACGAAGGCACTGTGTCCGGGGCGCCCCTTAAGTACTCGGAATTGGGCGGGAACGGTCCGACCGCACTTTTCAACTTTTTCCCTGTTGTTTTTCGCCTCCGCTACTTTTACCACCTTTCGGACTCTTCCGAAGTAAGTGGGTCACTTCACGGTTCGATCATGGACCGTTGACCCGGAAATCTCTCAACGGTTTTCGGAGATTCGGATGCGCAACGCATCTGGCCGTTCACGCATCTCACCTTCCTGTGCGTGTTTAATTTTTGGCCAAAGTTCTAGACTCCCTTTGACCTCTCTCCCTGTTTTGTTGTGATTTATGGACACGTATTGGACACGCTGTCCGTCGTGACCATTTTAGGATTGGTTTATTTTCTGCATTGTGTGGTGAAGAAGTTATAGCACCTATCCTGCCTCGACTTCGGCTGTCGAAATGATGATGGTGAGATGATGATGATGATTGATGATTGATTGGATGATTGGCTGATACGTATTGGGTGATGAGATGATGATGGTCTGATTGGATGATGATGATGATGATGATGATGGGATGATTTGCTGACTGGTTGCGCGACGCACACACACGCCATTGCTGCAGCAGACTTGAGGCAGAGCGGTCGGTTTGGCTTTCATCTAGGGCACTGCTGTTGGTGACCTAGCCGACCAGCAAGCGTCACGCCCAGGAGACCCCTGGACCGGAGCGGGCACATGAGTGATGCAGGTGGGACGAGCGGCCGGGCCACGACCGTTGAGGTCGGTTTTGTGGTTTGAAGTGATTTTTTTTTGGTTTCTTCCACAAAACCCCAAAAATGCATCGATCCGAACTGATCAAGGGAAAATAGTGATCCAACTGACGAAATTTTGATGTCTCGACTGAATTCAAAAACAAATTGGATGGCAATCGGTGGGCGGCTGGTCGGTATGCCATGAGATCTCGAGGTCCCACTGGACGAGATGCGAAGGGTGGGACGTAGCGGCGGGGGCCGCTGGTTCGGTTTTGTTTTGGCGTGAGAAATTTAAATTTCACAAACCCCTAGACAATCGCATCATGCGAGGAATTCTCATGCTCAACCCGTCCGTCCATCCCTCCCAGTCGGAGCAAGCGCTGGGATGAGCATCAGCGCCTGCTGGAGGCCCGCGGGCTCGAGGCCTCCCAGGCCCAGGCACAGCAGGCCAAACTCGAGGCCGAGGCGCGGCAGAAGGAACAGGTCGGTGGCCAGTCATCCGATCATCATCAATCATCATCGTCGTCGTCATCATCATCCATCCATCCATCATCATCATCATCATCATCATCATCATCATCATCATCATCAATCATCATCATCATCATCATCATCATCAATCATCATCATCATCATCATCATCATCATCATCATCATCATCATCATCATCATATCATCATCATCATCATCATCATCATCATCATCATCATCATCATCATCAAATCATCATCCAATCATCGCAGGCTGATGAGGTGGCCCGGCTGCAGGCCGAGCTGGCCGAGCAGCAACGCGCCCTGGAGGAGCAGCGCCGGCGCGAGGTCCTGGGGCTGCTCGAGCAAGACCAGCGCGACGAACAGGCCGCCCTGGAGAGGTCAGATCTGGTTGCGGCCGTGAGCGTGAGTCCGGGATGGAAGCGAGGTCGAGCAGGCCGTTCCAGAAGGTCGATCTTCGTGCTGTGGCTCTGGCGCGTGTGACTCATCCCTCTCGTTTGTGCGTGTGTGTGTGTGTGTGTGTGTGTGTGTGTGTGTGTGTGTGTGTGTGTGTGTGTGTGTGTGTGTGTGTGTGTGTGTCTTGCAGGCCCTGGCCGAACAGGAGCAGCAGTTGGAGGTCCTCATTCATCCCTTCTCGTTTGTGTGTCTGTGAATGGTGTGTGTGTGTGTCTTCA
>JAPMOS010000111.1:0-133261 GCA_027972325.1 Paratrimastix pyriformis
GGGGCATCCGCTTGTCAAGGCTGCTGCTGTTGTTGCGGCTGCCCCTGTCCCCGTCCCTGCCCCTGTCCCGGCCCCTGTCCCTGCCCCTGCCCTGCTCCTGCTCCTGCTCCTGCCCCGCTCCTGCTCCTGCTCCTGCTCCCCTGCCCTTGCTACTGCTGCTGCTATTGTTGCTGCGGCTGCTCCGGCTCGAACCCGTGCCTGTGTCCGCTTCGTGAAAGCTGCTGCTGCTGTGGCCGCAGCCAAAGCCCTGCCCCGGTCCCTGCTCCTGCTCCTGTTCCTGCCCCAGCTGCTCCAGCTGTCCCGCCTGCTCCCGCCCCTCGCGCCCATGTCCCTGTCCCCGCCCCTGCTGCCGTCCCTGCTGCTGCTGCCGCCCCGAGCTTACTTGATCTGGCCCGTGACTGGGTGATGTACGTTGACCTCGCCCGATTTCCCGAATGGTGTTCCCCTGGATGCTGCACTGGGGTGCCGGCACCCAGCAGCGCCCGGACCTGGTGCTGCGCTCGGAGACACTGAAAAGATTGTGCTCCTGGAACTTACAGTCCCCCGGAGCACAATGTGAGTGCGGCACACGAGCGTAAAACAGCCCGCTATTTGGCCCTGACCCGCGACCTGGCGGTGAAGGGCTGGACGGTGGAGCTGGTCCCCTTCGAGGTGGGCTCCATCGGGTTCCTGACACGTTCCTATCATGCCATGACCCGGCTGCTGGGCATTGGCTCCAAAACCCTCTCCACCTCGATCTCTGACACTGTCCTGCGCTGCAGTTACTGGATCTTCCTGTCCCGCGACCAAGTGTGGACCCCATGGGCGATCCATCTGTAACTCAGCTGCCTGTCCTGACCCGTGTCCCCTGTCCCCTGTCCTGTCCCCGTCCCCTTGCTCGTCCTGTTGCTTTGCTCGTCCCGTCCTGTGGTGGTGTGTGGCCGGGGATCCCCGGAGGTGGTGGCACTGCCCCTAGCGCTCCGATCAGTAGGCTCATTCTGGGTGCCACTACACTTTCCGGATCCACTCCCCGTCTCGTGGGGATGGACCGTTTTCTTCTGCCTGTCCCTACTTCTGCCCCCCACACTCTCCACACCCCGGCCCCGTCCCGTCCCGTCCCGTCCCGTCCGTCCCGTTCTTCATCGTGCCCCTCTGTGCTACGTGCGGCCTGCCCTGGTCGTGCTGTCCCTACGTCCCGTCCCTGGTGCGCCGTCCCGTCCCGACCCGTCCCGTTCGTTGCCGTCCCGTCCCGTCCGTCGTCGATGCTCGCCATCGACATTCTACCTGCGCACCCAATCGAAAAGGTCTGTGTCATATGCTCCGATTGCCTCTTGTCTTGCCTGTGTCGGGGACCCCTTGGCGCGACACATGCTGCTGCCGTGCGATGTGGTGAGAGCGTGAGCTGTCCATCCACACCATGTGACGGATCCCTTGTGGGTCCTGATTTCCGGTCTCGGATGTTGACGTGCTCTTCCGCCTGAGCGCTTTGCCGTTGACTGACCCTTGTTCGCTGCCGCCTGCTTGCGTATGTTGGCTTGGTGGACACTGCTTGACTATGGCGCTTCCCTCGTGGACTGTGCCTACATTTCTTGCGGTGTCTCTTCCCTCTTTTCAATGTGTGTGTGTGTGTGTGTGTGTGTGTGTGTGTGTGTGTGTGTGTGTGTGTGTGTGTGTGTGTGTGTGTGTGTGTGTGTGTGTGTGTGTGTGTGTGTGTGTGTGTGTGTGTGTGTGATGATGGATGGCTGGATGGGGATGGATGGATGGCTGGATGGGCGGACCTGGGTAGGCGGGTCGTGATGTGTGTGATGGGGGTGGATGGCTGGATGGGGGTGGCGGACCTGGGTGGCTTCCTGGAGGCGGGTCGTGTACGAGGCTGGATCCGAGAAGATCTTCAGGCGGCTCGTGGCCCCGCGGTCCCTGCGCTCCAGCCGGCCCCCCAAGGATGGCATGAGGGGATGCTGGTGCTGGTGCTGGTGCTGGTGCTGGTGCTGGTGCTGGTGATGATGCCTGTCTGGATGATGCCTGTCTGGATGATGATTGGATGATGATGATGATGATGATTGGACTGGATGATTGGAGATGATGACTGGAAGGCGATGATGATGGGAGGCGTGGGAGGTCATGATGGGCGGCGGGGGCGGACTGGGACTGGAGCACGGGCCGGAAGGTGACCCCCTTGAGCTCCTCGCGTTCCTTCTGCATCCGCCGCTGCTCCTGCGCTCCCACAGACACAGAGCAACAGCCACAGCCACAGACAGTCAACAACAGATGAGCAGCCGCAGACAGCCGCAGACAGCCGCAGACAGACAGCACAGACAGACAGCACAGACAGACAGCACAGACAGACAGCACAGACACAGACAGCACAGACAGCACAGACAGCACAGACAGCACAGACAGCACAGACAGACAGCACAGACAGACAGCACAGACAGCACAGACAGCACAGACAGACAGACAGCCGCAGACAGACAGACAGCACAGACAGCACAGACAGCACAGACAGCCACAGACAGCCGCAGACAGACAGACCAGACAGACAGCACAGACAGAGAAACAGACAGACAGACAGAACACAAAGGCATGAGGGACCCATGTGTGTGTGTGTGATGCCTGTGCGTGCCCATGCGCGCTGACGTGCGATACGGACGGAGAGGATGAAGGTTCGTATGGGCAGCGAGAAGAAGGAACGCGTTGGTGTGTCTGTGGTGGGCGTGTTGGTGTAAGGTACAGAAGCAAGAAGGACGATGTTGGTGTTCGTGGTGGCGTGTTGCGTGTTGTACAGAAGTAGCTAGAAGGACGATGTTGAAGTGTGTGTCTGTGGTGGGCGTGCGTTGGTGAGGGTTTGGGGGGGGGGTGCATGACGGACGGCAGCCTGCTCGCGCCGCCTCTGCTCGCCCAGGGAGAGCTGCTCAACCGACCTGCCCCCGGTCATCGCCACCCCCACGCCCAGCCACCCGGCCACCCACCGAGACGCCCACCATCAGAGGAAGCTCACGGGGCCAGCACCCCGCCGCCCATCAACAGGCAGCATGCGCAGCAGCATACCGGGTATGACGGTGAGTGCTTGAGGTCTGGGTGATGAGGATTGGGATGATGATGCTGATGCTGATGCTGATGCTGATGCTGATGCTGATACTGATGCTGATGCTGATGCTGGTACTGATGATGATGCTGATGATTGGAATGATGGTTGGATGCTGATGGCTGGATGGTGGTGGCGTTGATGATGGCAAAGGGCGGCGCGGGGCCTGGGCGGGCCTGGGCATGAGTTTCTGGGAGGTCTGGTTGATGGCGGGCCGGAAGGTGCACTCGCGATCACGGGCCGGGGCCGGGCTCTGCACGGGCAGAGAGAAAGACGTTGAAGACGGGTGGATGACATCAAACATCCAAACATCATCATCAACATCCAATCATCAACATCCAATCATCAACATCCAATCATCCAGATCATCCAGATCATCCAATCATCATCATCCAATCGTCATCATCCATCCCATCATCATCGGACGCACCTTTCTGGGGGCGGCGGCGTGGAGCATGAACCCTGGGGTCCCTGCTGCCGCCTGGCCGCCCGATCGCCTCGAGGAAGCGCTGCCTGGACGCCCCCCAGCCTGCTGCTGCTGCTCGCCACGCGGTGTCGTGGCCCCACCTGGATGATGATTGGATGATGATTGCATGATGATTGGATGATGATGATGATGATGATTGGATGATGATGATTGGATGATGATGACTGGATGATGATGAGGATGATTGGATGATGATGACTGGATGATGATGAGGATGATTGGATGATGATGATGATGATGATGATGATGATTGGATGATGATGATTGGATGATGATGACTGGATGATGATGAGGATGATTGGATGATGATGATGATGATGATGATGATGATGATGATGATGATGATGATGATGATGATGATGATGATGATGATGGTGATGATGATTGGTGATGATGATGATGACAAGTCAGGTGAGCTCGCTTCGTTACGCTTTCAATCGGGTGACTATCTCCCCGAGGAAGGGTTGACCTGGAGTCGACCGCGACCACCCTGCGGTGATATGGCAGGGTGGCCGGAACGACTGGTGAGGTCGCCGTCCTTCCCCGACCCATTTGAAATTTTGACCTTGGTGGCTATCCCCCCGGGGAAGGGCTGATCGGCGGCCGGTCCCGACCACGGTTCGCTGGATTTATGGGTCCCTCCAGCGAACAGTGAGGTCGCCGTGCTTCCCCGACCTGTTTGAAATTTTGACCTTGGTGGCTATCCCCCCGGGGAAGGGTTGACCTGGAGTCGATCGCGACCACCCTGCGATGATAGGGCAAGGTGGCCCGAACGACTGGTGAGGTCGCCATCCTTCCCCGACCCGTTTGAGCCTGTTTGAATTTTCGACCTTGGTGGCTCTCCCCCGGGGAAGGGTTGACCTGGGGCCACCACGACCCCGCTTCTAAACATATGTTGGGGTCCC
This sequence comes from Paratrimastix pyriformis, assembly GCA_027972325.1. Lineage (NCBI taxonomy): Eukaryota > Preaxostyla > Paratrimastigidae > Paratrimastix > Paratrimastix pyriformis. The sequence goes on from JAPMOS010000111.1 coordinate 4,457, forward strand.
CGACCGACTGGTGAGGTCGCCATCCTTCTCCGACCATTTTGAAATTTGACATGATCCCATAATATTTTGGATCGTGTCCCAAAATTTTTGGAGGTGCCCCCAAGTAGGGTATATCAGGGGCACCCCCTTGGGGGACTTGTGAAGATGGGATTGGAGGGCCGAAGGGCCGAAAAGCCGAACTGCCGCAAGACACAGTAGGCTTAGTAGACCTGGTAGGCTCTCATGCGCCTGTGGCGCCCAGGCTGCGTCCGGCCCCACCTTCAGGTGCGATCGTTGTCCGGACAACACTGTTGCGAAAATGTTGCGAAATCGGTGCGAAATCGGTGCGAAACATGGTAGCGCTCTCTGGCCTCTGCCCTTGATGCCAAGCCCGCAGCCGCCCGAACCCGCTTGGAGACCCGAAGCACAATGGCCCGCCCGGTCAAGGTTGGCGATACCCCCTGATGAATGCCCCTACCATCCCGGCCTTGCGACGGGTTCTCTCGGGTGCTGGTCCACGGTGACCTGGACCGCTCGGACAGCTGGCCGGACCCCACTCCAACAACACGGTGCGCTCTCCAGGATACCACTGTGGCCTGTGGACGTCCCCGCAGTGCTGCAGTAAGCCGGTCCCGAACACATAGGGTGTGATGACGGCTGCACTCTCCCCCTGGCAAATGGCGTGTTGCCCCTAAGTTGGCAAAAGTCCGACGGCATGAGGACTAAAAATACCAACTGCCTTTGGGTCGGGTCGGTGCCGGGGGGAGAGCCCTGGGATTTTACAGATTTTTGGAAGTCCACCCTCAGTTCCTTCCCCCGAAAAGTCGTCCCTGTTTTTCGGTATTTATATATGTAGAATGATGATGATGATGACTTGATTGGATGATGATGATGATGATGATGATGATGATGACTTGATTGGATGATGATTGGGTGATGATGATGATGATTGGATGATGATGATTGGATGATGATGATTGGATGATGATGAGGATGACTGGATGATGACTGGATGATGATTGGATGATGATTGGAGGATGATTGGTCCCCACCACCGTGGCGGGGCGGACCGGGGGCGGCAGGGGAGCTGGCCGCGGCGGCCACGGCTCGCTGGCGGGTGGCCAGGACGCGACTCAGCTGGCACAGCTGCGGCTCGTGGGGCTGCAGGAGGCGCAAAGAAAAACAAAAATGAAAAGTTGCTCGATGCAGGGATCGAACCTGCGACCGTTGCCTTATTAGAGCAACGCTCTACCGACTGAGCTAATCGAGCTTGATGTATTCTAATCAGAACAACAGCCACTTTTCTACTGCACGAGCAGACCAGCCCGAAGAAATGCGCCAAAAAGATGATCTCACCCGGATTCGAACCGGGGACCTTGAGTGTGTTAAACTCACGTGATAACCAACTACACCATGAGATCTTGAAATATATGTAGAGCTTCTCCAAGGCACAGGCGCGTCCCCTTCACATCGATTTTTCAGCAGACCCATGGAATCTAGAAAGAGCGAATCCTTCCGGTGCCCCGTGTTAAGGTGCCCTTCCGTCAATTTCTTTAAGTTTCCGCCTTGCGGCCGTGGCCTGGATTGCCTCGTGTGTGTGGGGGGTGCCACGGACCTGGGCGAGGCGCTGCTGCTCCTGGAGCTCGCGGACCCTGAGGTCGCGGCTGGCCAGGGTGGCCTGCTGGCGCTGCAGGAACCGGTCGAAGTCCGCCTCGCGGGCCGCCAGGCTCGGGCCCTCCCGGCTGCCGCTGGGGATGAGGGTCATGGATGGTGATCCAATCCTCATATCATCATCATCATTATCCAATCATCATCCAATCATCATCCAATCCTCATCATCATCATCATCGTCGCCATCCAATCATCATCCAATCATCCAAGCATCATCCAATCATCATCACCATCCAATCATCATCCAATCATCATCCAATCATCAGCATCAACATCAATAACATCATCCAATCGTCATTGCCATCCTCATCCAATCATCACCCAGTCATCACCAGGGGTGGCCGCTTTGCGGACCTGTGCGAGCGGCTGCGGGGGGCCGAGTTTGGCCTGCCGGCCGACCTGCGGGCCGATGGGGGGGCCGCCCAGGCGTCGAAGTTCTCGCTGGTTCGGCTGCTGCCGCCGCCCCGAGCGGAGGTCTGGGGCGAGGGCGCCGGGGCGGCTCGGGAGAGCCGCTCGAAGGCGTTGGTCTCGAGGTACAGCTGGGCCGAGCCCATCCCACGGCTCGGCTGGGGGGGGGGGGGGGGGGGGTGAGAGGGGGCGACGGGATGATGATGATGAGCGAGAGGATTGGACGAGAATGCTGGTGGGTGATGAGCGGGGTGAGCGGGGTGGTGGGCATGAGGGAGGGGCTCGGCTGGAGGGGCTGGAGGGGCTGGAGGGGCTGGAGGGGCTGGAGGGGCTGGAGGGGCTGGAGGGGCCGAGAGGATGAGCGGGGAGACCTGGTTGATGGCGGGGGTGAATGTGCACCCATCGAGGTCGGACGGGGTGTCAGGCGCCCCGCGGCGTCCCCGCGCCCCCCGCGCGCTGCCGGGGCGGCCCCCCCGAGGCCTGGGCGGGTGGGCAGGCTCGAGGTACCGCGGGGTCACCTCCTGCATGATCCTGCAGTCGTCAAACCAGCCCAGGCCAAGCCCAAGCCATCCCCATACATGGAGGGCACGGTGCCAGTCAGTGGGGATGCATATGATCCTGCAGTCGTCAAACCAGCCCAAGCCCAGCCCAGCCCAGCCCATCCCCTGAGCATGAACATGGGTGGCGCGGTGTCAGGATGAGATGGCGCATATGATCCTGCAGAGACCGACCGCCACCCACCACCCACCACCCACCACCCACCACCCACCACCCACCACCACCCACCACCAACCACCCATGGAAAAGGCCTCGGCGCGTCAGTGGGTTGGTGGCTGTGTGAGGAGGTGGTTGGCATGGATACGGCAAAGACCCACAGCCACCGCCACCCAGCAAAAAGACACCCCGCGCGGTCCACCCACTGGGGACCGGGTCATGGCGGTCCGTCCGGGGGGTGGCTGAGGGGCCTGGGGGCGGGTGAGGGGGGCCCTGGCTGCGGGCGGACCGCTTGTGGGCGTTGGTGGCGGGCCGGAAGGTGCATGACTGGCGGAACTGGGCCTCCTTCGTCTCCCGGGCAACCTCCTCCATCTCCCGTTGCTGGGCGGGCCCGAGGGGCCGAGGGGGGGAGCGAGGAGGGGGTGGGGATGGTGGGGGGGGGGGGGGGTGGATGGATATGTCAGTCGTCAGAGGGGCCAAGCCCTCCGTCTCCCGTTGCAGGGGAATGTGCGATAGGACGCATCAGCCCGGTGAGACATGAGAGGGGCATCATCCAATCATCATCATCATCCAGGCATCATCATCATCACCACCACCACCACCAACAACAACAACATCATCATCATCGTCGTCACATCCATGGATGGGGGCGGACCTTGGACTGGTGCCACTGGTAGAGCCGATCCACCACGGGACCCGCGGGCTGCTGGGGCGGGGCGCTCGCCGAGTTGGCCGTGGCGAGGACCGGACGGAAGGTGCACTGGAGGGAGACGGGGGGGTATGGGCGGTGATGATTGGATGATGATTGGATGATGATTGGATGATGATGAAGATGATGATTGGATGATGATTGGATGACGATTGGATGATGCTGATGCTGATGATGATTGGATGATGATGATTGGATGACGATGGTTGGATGATGATGATTGGATGATGATGATTGGATGATGATGATGATTGGATGCTGATGATGATTGGATGATGATTGGATGATGATGATGATGATGACCGGATGGTGCTGATTGGATGATGCTGATTGGATGCTGATTGGACGATGATTGGATGCTGATGTTGATGTGGTCAGGGGCGAGTGAGGAGGCAGGGCGGGGGGTGGCATGGGACGGGCCTCCTTTGTCTTCATGGCCTCGAGCTGCTCGCGCTCCTGCCTGATGGCCTCCGCCCGTTGTTCCTGCCCCCCGGCCACCCACCGCCACCCACCCCACGAGAGGCAGCCACACACCCAGGAATGGAAACGAGCACAGAGAGGATGAGACAGGGGCAGCAAATGACGGGAGGGGGGGAGGGAGGGAGGGAGGGGGGGGCTCATGATGAGCCCAGACGCTCCCCCCGGTGCACCACTCGAATCACCAGGTGGCTGGTGGCGGCGGCTGTGGTGGTGCGCCAATGGGGGTTGGTGGGCGCGAGGCCTCAATCATCATCATCCAATCATCATCATCATCATCATCATCATCATCATCATCAAGTCATCACCAATCATCATCACCAATCATCATCACCAATCACCATCACCAATCATCATCACCAATCATCATCACCAATCATCATCACCAATCATCATCACCAATCATCATCATCATCATCATCATCATCATCATCATCATCATCATCATCATCATCATCATCATCATCATCATCATCATCATCATCATCATCATCATCATCATCATCATCATCATCATCATCATCATCCAATCATCATCATCATCATCATCCAATCATCATCATCCAATCATCATCATCCAATCATCATCATCCACATCATCCACATCATCCACATCATCCACATCATCCACATCATCCAGTCATCATCCAATCATCATCATCCTCATCCTCATCCAATCATCATCCAATCATCATCCAATCATCATCCAATCATCATCCAATCATCATCCAATCATCATCCAATCATCATCATCCAATCATCCAGTCATCATCATCCAATTACCATCATCACCATGACCACCACCACCGACGGACCTCCCAGGCCATGGACCGCTTGATGAAAGCCTCCCGCTCTGCGGGTGTGGTGGTGCGGCCCCGGGTGGCGCTGCCCGGCTGCTGCTGCTGCTGCTGCTGCTGGTGGCCCCACTCCCCACCGCCCGACTGGTATGAGGCCTGGGGGCTGGGGCCGGGGGCCATACCATCGTCACCCGCCGTGTCCTCCCGCGGCGGTGATGCTGATGCTGATGATGATGGGTTGTGCTGGTGGCGCGGAGAGGGCGACGCGGGGTTGGCGGTCGAGTTGGTGACAAGCCGCGGCTGGAAGGTGCACTGTGTGTGTGTGGGGGGAGTGGTGGTGGTGGGGAGGGGGGGGGGGGGGGAGGTGGGAAGGAGGAGGAGGGGATGGAGGGATGAAATGGATGGGATGGGGGCCCGTGTCGGGTGGGTGCGGGGGGGAGGGATGTGGGTGTGGGGCTGCCCTCGTGCCCCACATCCTCTCCTCACGGATGCTGGGTAGGGGTCAGGAGGACAGGAGGACAGGAGGGCAGGAGGAGAGGAGGGCAGGAGGACAGGAGGACAGGAGGACAGGAGGACAGGAGGACAGGAGGGCAGGAGGCAGGAGGGCAGGAGGACAGGAGGACAGGAGGACAGGAGGGTAGGGGTCAGGAGGGTAGGGGTCAGGAGGACAGGAGGGCAGGAGGTCAGGAGGACAGGAGGACAGGAGGGCAGGAGGCAGGAGGACAGGAGGGTAGGGGTCAGGAGGACAGGAGGTCAGGAGGGCAGGAGGGCAGGAGGACAGGAGGACAGGAGGACGGGGGGGGGGGGGGGTGGACGGAAATTCCTCTCGATGTTTCCCCCTGAATCGTGTCTTAAGCCAATGGCATATGTGGGAGCATGCGGCGCGGGGTACGCGTGGGGGCATGGGGGGCATGGGGACATGTGAGGTGGGTGGGGGCATGTGTCTGGGTGACCTCGGCCTGCTGCCGCTGGCGGGACTCGAGGACGGTCCGCTCCCAGCGTGTGTCCGCCAGCCGGTGCCCACTCGCCAGCGGCCCATCGCCCTGCCACCCGAACGGGGGGACGGGGGGGATGGGGGGGGGGGGGGGGGATGGGGAGGGGTACAGCAGAGGCGACCCACAGGGCAACAGAGCGGGTGATGAGCATGTGGCGGACGGGGCAGGAGGGAGGGAGCGCAGGGGGCGGGGCGGGGCAGCCAGCCAGCGGGGTGGTGATGAGCGGGGCGGGAGGAAGGTGTAATGGTGGCGGTGATGGCTGGTGGATGGGTGGTCGCGGTGATGGTGATGGGAGTGACGGTGATGGGAGTGATGGTGATGGGAGTGACGGGGGGTGGTATGACGGTGGGGGAGGGGGTGGTATGACGGGGATGATGACGGTGTGGGGTTATCGCCGCGCCGACCTGGCCCTGGACCTGCTTGCGCCACTCGTCCAGCGGCGGCCAGGCCACCCGCCCCCCAGCCGCCCCCTGCTGCTGCTGCTGCTGCTGCTGCTGCTGCTGCTGTTGCTGCTGCCTCTGCTGCTGTTCAGCCCTGATCATCTCCGGTGGCGCGGCGGGTGGGGCGCCGGCAGCAGCGGCGATGACCCGCCCGACAGCCGCCGCCCCGGTCTCCACCGCCCCCCCGTCCTCGGGCTGGGCATCCCCGGGGGGATAGCCGCCTGCACCATCGGGGTCGCCCGAGCCCACGGGCGGCGAGGCACGCAGGTCCTGCCGCGGGTGGTGCGGAAAGTACCAGCGGTCCTGACCCAGGGGGGAGGTCGACTCGACCTGCTGTTGCTGTTGTTGTTGTTGTTGCTGCTGTTGGGCCTGCTGGGCATAAGAGGCGGGTCGGTATGCGTACTGCCCCGGGGGTCGCTGTTGGCCGAAGGAGGTGCTGGGTGCCGAAGATGATCTCAGAAATGCCGGTGGGTCGGGGGGCTCCGGGACGGGCGAAGGGCCCGTGGGAGAGAGCGTTAAATCGTTGGTGACGTTGGGGTCGGCATACAGGGGGGAAGAGACTCCCTGCGATGATGTCGGAGGGGGGGCACTATTATAATCCAAAGATCACGAGGGGTGAAGAACAAAATCCGCGCAGACATTTGCTCTTCCATCTTTTGGCGATTCAGCCGCTTTTGCTCGAGAAGACGCTGGACGATGGCGTTTTTCTCGGGGGTGCTCAGGGAACGAAGAGATGTCGTCAAGGGGCGGGAGAGGGGCGGAGAGGCCCCGGATGCCTGCCCGAAATTCGCAGGCGGGTTAACTACTTGGGGCTTCTCCACCATGGAGAGACGAAAGTTCCTAAAATAAAAAAAACAGGGGCGTTTCACATTGAGCCCGCAGAAAATGGATCTCGCGGACCGCCTTTGTTCTCCCTCGGGGTCTGCAAATTGGTTGGCCGAAGTCAGGTGCATTCGGGCCTTGGTCACCACTGTGGTGTGAGAGGCCGCCATCGAAGCCTCCCGTTCGAACGAAAGGCGAACTTAAAGTACCTCGAGGTTCTATTGGCTACATTTTGTGTCACGTCGCATGCGCCGGATGGCGCTCGGGCCTGTGTTGCGGTTCTTGAAAGCAGGGAGAGAGCCCGGAATTTGTCGTCAATTTGTCTTCGTTCTTGCGGTTCTCTGCCCCGCCTCCTCGATCGCGATCCGTTCTCAATGCCGTGCTCTCCTTGGACGAGTGAGTGACACTCCGATCGTTTGTCGGATCCTCTGTTAGTCTGTTTGCCCATCAATTGTTGAAAGCCATAGTCTGTGAAACGATCGCCTCCCCTGCCCCAATTATTCAGCACCTTGGCAACACTGCTATCGATGGGGGTTCGGAGTCGCTCGCTCTCACCCACCGGGGGGATGTCGACGCTCCGTGTGCTCGCATCGGTGGTGGTCGACATGCCCCTGGGGCTCAGCCGGCCAGACCCAACTGACAGGGTCCGGAATTTGATGGCACGAATCTCATCCGCTTCCTCCCCGGCACATCCCGTTTCATGCACCCGATGGGCTCATCCTCTGCCATCTGACTCTATCCCGCTTCATGCACCCGATGGGCTCATCATCTGCCTTACTGACACACGTACCTCGCACGCAGGTGCCTGACGCCTCGCACAGCGATCTGACCAACCCGGACGGCACAACAGGCTGGAGGCTGCCCGGTCCGTTTGTTGGATGGTTTCCCTTTCTTCGGATGCCATCCATTTCCCCCCGTTGCTGCTGCTGTTGTTGTTGTTGTTGCTGCTGCTGTTGTTGTTGTTGTTGTTGTTGTTGTTGTTGTTGTTGTTGTTGTTGTTGTTGTTGTTGTTGTTGTTGTTGTTGTTGTTGTTGTTGTTGCTGCTGCTGCTGCTGCTGCTGTTGCTGTTGCTGCTGTTGTTGTTGTTGTTGTTTTTGAACGTCCATCCCATACTCTTTTTTTTTTTATTTTTTTCTTGGTGATGTCCCATAATATTTCCGGGCTGGTGGGGCTTCTTCTTGGGGGCAGTTTTGTGGTCGGGCTCACCGCAATCATCGGACTTTCCGCTTTCTGAAATGTAGTACAAAAAATCGACTTCGGCCTCGTTGTCAATGGCCCCCCGCTGCCCCCCCCGCTCGGCCCTGGCTTGAGGGGGAGACAACGACGCACACAGGAATTTCTTCCAAGAGAGACTGTTGCCATCCTGTGCGCCCCATCAATGATCATTTTGTTGCGACGTCTCCGCCCGTCACGTTTTGAGAGGGCGACGGCCCATCTGATTGTTTTCGGCCTGTCAGCTTGTCTCTGGGCAAGGGCGGGAAATCTGGCCGCGGCGGGTGCTGGAGCTGGGGTTGGGTCGGCGGCACTGGGGAAGATCTCACCATTTTTTTTTTTTGGAGCGTCCCATAATTTCTCGGGGCTGCGGGGGCCTTGATGAACCGCCACCCAATCCTTTTTTTTTGGTGATGTCCCATAATTTCTCGGGGCCTGCGGGGGCCTTGATGAAGATTTTTTTTTTTTTGGTGATGTCCCATAACATTTCCGGGCTGGTGGGGGCTTCTTCATGGGCCGGGTATTTTTGGTCACCGCCATCGGACGTGCCATCGCATTTTTCGAGATATAGTAGAGGTAATCCACTTCAGCCCTCGTTCGATGGCCCCGCTGCCCCGCTCGATCCTCGCTTGAGGGCGAGTCAACGACGCGCGCACATGAATTTCTTCCGTGAGACCTTTACCCTTCCCGTGCATCGTCCCATCAATGACCGCTTTTGAGGGCGCCGTCCCATCTGGTTTTTTTTTTCTTTTTCTTCGGGCTGTCAGCTTGTCTCTGCACGGCACCTGCTGCCCTCTGGATCCACCCCCGCTTGATGATTGCTGCGTGCTGTGGGCACATGCACTGTGCGTGCCACCCCCATGGCACCTTGAGTCATCCCCCGTATCTCGACCCCGCACCGTACCCCCCCAGGCGCTGCCAACTGTATCCCCCGCCCGCGCCACCTGTGGAGCCGTCAGGTCCCCCAGCAGGGCCACCCGTGGAGCCGTCCAGCAGCGCCGTCCCGCGGGCGCCTTGTCAATGGCGCTCCCAAGGCCGCGCATCCTCTGCACAGCCGCCGCCGCCAGCCCCCGGCCCAATGAGGGCACTGAGACGGGACGGACGGGCCCGCACCCCGCGCTGGGTCGCCCCCAACAGCAGCTGTGGTCCGTCAGCTGGCGCCCCCGTTGACCCGCCTCCCCACCCACCCACCCACCACCTGACACACGTCCCACCGCACAGCAGTCACCGTCCCAATGAAGCTCCCCCAGAAGAGCGGCTGGCCGTCAGCACTGGCCTGAGTTTGCTAGGGCGGCACGGGTGGGTGACACCTCGTGGTTTGATGATAAAAAACGCCACTCAGAAAGGGAGCCATGAAATGGAATGGAATGGAATGGAATGGGAGAAGGAAACCAGAACAGGAACGGAATCAGAAAAACGGGTACCCATCACACCCGAAACACACACACACACGCACACGCACACACACCCCACACACCACACAACGGCCGATTGGAGGGGGGGGGGGGGGGGGCGATCCCATTATTTCGGGGAGCTGCGGCCCCCCCACACGGCCGCCTTCCACGCTCGAAGTCCAACGTGAGTTCTACGAACCCCCCCCCCTTTTTTGGAATCCCATAATAATTCGGGAGCTGCTGCCCATGAAGACCGTTGCCGTTCATCACTCTTTTTTTTTTTTGGAATCCCATAATAATTCGGGAGCTGCTGCCCATGAAGACCGTCATCCTGCCGTTCATCACTCTTTTTTTTTTTTGGAATCCCATAATAATTCGGGAGCTGCTGCCCATGAAGACCGTCATCCTGCCGTTCATCACTCTTTTTTTTTTTTTGGAATCCCATAATAATTCGGGGAGCTGCTGCCCCCCAAAAGAGCGACCGCCGATCGGCACATGCTCGTGAATGCCCCACTGGGATAGGGTCTCCCATATGTATGAAATGTTAAAATCCTGTCGCCCTGTCCTGCCCGGCGCATGTGAGGGGGTGGTGAGGGTTGGGTCGGCAGCATGAGATCGCTTGCATTCGCAGGCACCTTGGCGTGACCTGGCCATCGGGGGGAACGCAAGCCCCTTGGAGCTCACCGGGCCTGACACGATGCTGGGATGAGCATCCCCCCCAGACTGTTTCGGGGGGTCTGACATTCAACCATGGGATGAACGGCCTCCATATATTAACGGGGGGACATTAAGTTATGGGATGAAATGAAGACAGCCCATGGGGCGAGTCTGCCATGAGATGATGGGATGATGGATGTCTGACATGAGATGACGGGATGGATGGATGGCCTCCATATTGTCTCTGGGTCCGCCATGAAATTATGGGATGATGGATGTCTGACATGAGATGACGGGATGGATGGATGGCCTCCATATTGTCTCTGGGTCCGCCATGAAATTATGGGATGCCGATGGCGATGCCGATGGCGATGGCGATGGTCCATATTTTGGCTTCCTTCAATCAGCCCCCTCTGCCCTCTGCTCCCCCCAGGATCTCCGGGTCCCTCTTCTTCGTGTTCTCCTGCTGGTCGGTCTCGGCCAACAGGCATGCCATCGCTGCTGCTGCTGCTGCTGCTGCCCAAAAGCGGGGCCTCAGCACCGTCCGACACACGCAGGGGCACCCTCCTCGTCTGTCCGTCCGTCTGTTGCCACCCCACCGGGTCTCTCGCTTTGCTGGGGGCCGATGCTGGGGGGTGGGTTCTTCCCCCGTTTGGGCTCCCCGTCCCGTTTCAGTCGTTTCCGTCGTTTCCGGCACCATCATCACTGCCATCGCCTTCATCCCGTCCCTGTCCCGGTCTGGCTCCTGCTTGTGTGGGGCCGGTCCGGTCGGGGGGGCAGCAGACCCGTGCCCCGTGGCGGCCATGCATTGATGCGGCTGGCGGGCCTGGTGGCGGCCGCTGCAGGTCCCCCTCCGACCAGTCGGCGGCCATGGTCGCGTCATCCAAGTGGAGTGGCAAAAACCGTCTGTCGGCCTGATACGGAACGGATGGGAGCCGAAAAATTATGGGACGGGACCCATAATTTTTCTGATGCCCCGGGGATGATATCTTCACGAACTCCGCCGCCATTCATGAGCAGTTCGCAGGCGTTGAGCGCGATTTTGCTGATTTTATCAGCTGTGAAGTCCTCGATGAAGTCGCCGGTGGGAAACGGGGGACAGTGCGACGACGGGGATGTGGAGGTGGCGTGGGGCGGCGGCGATGGGGCTGTGGAGAATCTTGGTGGCCGTGGCTGCATTCACAGGACAAAATGTCAGAGTGCTTCACGCCACACGGCAGCGGCATGATATGCGGCCTTCCATACGTCAGTTGAAAAACACAATCCTGTCCTGCTGCGCTGCCGTGTCGCAAGCACTGCCATGTTCGTGATCAGATGGGCTGTCCGAACACCCGCACCAACATCACCCCATCTTAACGTCTTCACCTTCTTTCCGCCCCAGACAGAACGGCTGGGCCGGTGCATCGAGGTGCCTCAGACGTGGCATGGTGGTCCCCGGGGTGGTCCCTTGGTGCGGCTGGAGGGCCGCTGCGCCCACCCCGCCATGCTCGCCATCCGCGCGGCAAAACCGTCTGTCGGCCTTATACGGAAGGGAGGGAGGGGAAACGACGGCACGTGGAGGATATCTTGGCGACCTCTCTGTCCGTGCCCACCGGACGAACGAGACACCCAGTTCCTTTCTTTGATGACCGAGAAACGTTGCTGACGAATCGTTGATGCGGCGAGAACCCAAGATCGAGCGTCCCTCGAGCCTCGACTCCTCTCGAACGCACGCCCTCTCCTGTAGGGCCTCTTGCGCACCTCCTTTGGGCAATGCCGTCCACCCAGACCTTTGCGGTTGCCCTCCCCCGTGGGGCCACTTGTGCACCTCCTTTGGGCAATACCGAACGACCCAATGCTCCGCGGGTTCGACACTGGATCTGAATTCACCGAAACTTTTGTGTGTGTGTGTGGGGGGGTGGTCCCTCGTAGGGACGATCCTCGCGCGCACTGACCCGAGGCCTTGATGAGGAGCCTTCTAGGGACGCATCCATCAAAGCCCAGCTGCGGCTCAATAGATGACTGGATGATGACGACTGGATGGTGATGATGGTGATGATGATGATGATGATTGGATGATGACTGGAGGATCGTGATGATGATGATGATGATTGGATGATGATGATGATTGGATGATGATGATGATTGGATGATGATGACGATTGGATGATGATGATGATGATTGGATGATTGGATGATTGGATGATTGGATGATTGGATGATTGGATGATTGGATGATTGGATGATTGGATGATTGGATGATTGGATGATTGGATGATTGGATGATGATGATGATGATGATGATGATGATGATGATGGGCACGTCTGAGGTCTCAGACCGCGATCGGCTGTTGGGACGAGGGGGGGGGGGGGGGGGGGTGGCATTGAATCAACACCCAACACCCGACCTCGCTCCCCCTCTCGCCCTTGGCACATTGACACCACATTTCCCATCCTCCTTACCTCCCTCATCCTCACACCTACCCTCACCCTCACCCTCACCCTCACCCCACCCTCACCCTCACCCTCACCCTCAACCGCGGATCCCCCTCGGGTGCACAACCCTCCACATCCACTGCAGCTCGGCTGGTTTGGGAAACCTTCTGCTCCGTTGGTCCCTTTCGTTCCATCCATCACCTGGTAGCGGCACCCGCACCACCACCGGCAGTCATTGCGCGTTGCGCTACCAACCAACGCCCCCCTCTCTCCACCCCTCTGCCCCCTCCCACGCCCCTGCGACCCGTTAGCGGCCGGTGTGATCTGCAACGCTGACTTCGGGGCCGGTTGGCGATCGCTGCGGATCCCGTGCGGCGACCATCCCGTCGATGCCCAGGCAGCTGCACCGGTGTGACACCCTGCAGCGGCCCACAGACCTCAGCCATCACCCTCGACACGCCCCTGAGTGTGCCCCCCCCCCGGGGCAACGACCCTCGATTTCGCCTTCCCTCGCCATGATCACTGCCACCACTCTCACCGCCACCTCCCCTCCCCGCAGAGCCACCCCAGCTGACGCCCCGCTTCGGCTCGTTGATCACTCGACCGCCCACCCCGCCCGCCCACCCGCCCACCCACCGGCCCGCCCCCGGCCCAACGCGCGCCGCATCAGCTGCCTCCCACCTCCCATCGTTGGTCGTGGTTTGGGGGCCATTCGGAAATATACCGACGGCTATCCGAATCTTGCCGCGTCTGCCCGCCATTCCTCAAGTCGGGGGGCAGCGAGGAGCGCGGGAAATCAAGATGGCCGATGATCGCGAGTCGGGAGGCGTCGTGGGGAGAGATATTGGTCTGACCTGGACTCGAACCAGGAGCTATCGCAGAGTCCAATGACCTTGTTCTCATTCGACCACGGGTACAGGAGCTTACGGGCTTGGTTTTACGAAATCAATCCGCAGCATAACGGGACGGTGAGTTTAAGAATGGCAAGACAAAGTATCAGAGTTGCACGAAAGTTGTAAAAAAGGAGAAAGAAGCGGAGAAAGAAAAAAGAAAGTGAGAAAGAAAAAAAAGTAAATTTTTTGTCGTTGCGTTTGTGCACGAGGGACCGTCTGGGACTCGAGGCGAGAGGTCTTTCTTGGGTGGAGAAAAAAAAGAAGAAAGAAAGTGGAGAAAGAAAAAAGAAGAAGAAAGCAACTTTTTTCGTGCAACTCTATCCTACAACGATATGAAACAGCTGTCGATGCTTCCGCGTTTATCACGAAGCTGGGCTTCTCGCATTCACCGCCAACGAATGGGGTCGCATGGGGCCGAATCGGGGGCCGGGGCTGCGTCGGGGGCATCCTGCCGTCGAGATGGTACCAAGACGCCGTTGAAGGAGAAACGGTGAAGATGATGCGGTGCGTCGGGTCGCAGCGGACCGTCAGCGTGTCGACTTGCTCCCTGAGGGCCGCCACCTCGTCCTGCAGGCGCTCGGCGGCGCGGCTCTCGTCTGTCATGGCCGCCTTCTGCTCGGCTTGCTGCTTCCTGAGGGCCGCCACCTCGTCCTGCAGCCGCTGCTGGGCGGCGCGGCACTCGTCCATGGCCGCCTGGGTGCGCTGGAGGGCCCGGCTGAGGCAGGTCACGTGCTGCGGGGCAGCGGTGGCAATGTGCTCCTCCAGCCGGCAGCGGGCCACCTGCCACCGGAGCAGCCACCCCCCCCCCCACACACACACACACACACACGCAGCCACGCAGCCACGCAGCCACATAGACACAGGGACAGACCACACCGACCAGACCAAAAGAAAACGCGGGGCCACAACAAACGCAGGTGGGCAATATGAATGAGCCCCACATGCGACCGACAGCAGTCAACATTTTTTGGGCGTCTCATTGGCAGCTCCCGCAGGCGGACCTTGGCGTCGCAACCCTGGACGGGGCAGGGCAGGGGCGCCTCGGGGCACTGGGCCCGGTGGGCGTCCAGGGTCGAGCGCTGGAACAGCTGATGGCAGTCCGGGCAGGGAACCTCCACCGCCGGGCACACCGTCCCCAGGTGGCCCTGCAGGTGGGGTGCGACGAGATGATGGAATGGGCGTGGGCAATGGGGGGGGGGGGGGGGGGGGGTGCCGTTGGGCGCATTGACGTGTTGGCAGGACGAGTGGGCAAGGTGATGGTCGTGGGGGTGATGGTCGGGGGTGGTGGTCGTGGGGGTGGTGGCCGGCGGTGGTGATGGTGGCAGGACGAGTGGGCAGGACGAGTGGGAAGGGTGATGATGGCGGGGTGATGGTCTGGGGGAGATGATGGTCTGGGGGTGATGATGGTCTGGGGGTGATGATGGTCTGGGGGGATGAGGGTCTGGGGGGTAGGCATCGAACCTGGATGTCCTTCCGCGGCATCACCTTGGCGCACTTCTCGCACGGCACCGGCTTCCACTGGCACCCCTCGAGATGCCCTAAGAAGACGCACCCCGTCAGGATGGTCGGATGCAAGCCGGGTGCGGACCCGGCAGGGCGCATGCCGGGCAGCGGTGTGTGCATCCCCCATGGGTGCAGCCCACCTCCCTTTGGCCGCATTCCTGGGTCTGGTGCCGGGTGAGGTCCTCCAACTTCCCCTGCCACTCACAGGAGGGGCGCTAAATCGGTGCGTGGTGGGTGACGATTGAGTGGAGCAACAACAATGCAGACTTTTGGGCAATGAACAGGAAGCTGCTGAATAAACGAGTTGAAGAGTGGGTCGCGATTGAAGTGTGGCTTTGCCAGTTCCTGTTGGCAGCATCTGTTATTGGGACAATGTATCGAGAGAGGGATGTCATTTTGCAGACGGGCAAGTGGGTTTTCGCTCCATCCACTGCTGGCAGCAGGTTTCACATGCCTTGTGACTTCCGCGACACATCAGAGTCACCGCCTGTCGCATCACACCTGAACGTGGATAGCATACGCGCTCGGTAGCGCAACAGACAGTGGCAAATTGGACAAAGCATTGCATCGGGGACGGCCTGAGAAAATATCTCAGTCGGAAAGCCCTCTTCCTGGTGGGATGGCTGGGTTCGGGGGGGTTGGGGCCTCCGTGGCAGGCGAGGAGGGGGACACTGCCCCCCGGTTCGCGGGGGCACATGAAAAAGGGGACAAACGCGGCAAGGAGGGACCCACATCGAAAGCCTCTTTCACCCGACGAAGATCTTGCAGGTGAGTTGCTGGATACTGCACCTGCCCAGTAATCTCAGTTTCTGGGAAGTTGCAACCGTGTGCTGCCTCATGGGAGGCAAAAGAGATTCACAAATGATGGCGATGATAAACGTGTTGGCCAACACTCAACGAAGCCTTGACCAACACTCACGTCCCACTGCCTCTGGGCGGTGATCCCGTTCCATCTCTTCCCGCGAACCCACGTCGCCTCGAACGTATTCACATGTCGATTTCACAGCATGTATCTTCTGTGCGGGTCAGTCTGCTCTCGACTGCTGCCAACACCAATCAATTTTTTGGCGTAGGAAGGGGTATGTCGTCTTCTCCCGGCTGCCTGTGGAACAACTCATTCCACTCCTCCACATATTTTCTGTTGTTGCTGCACTTGGAATTGCCCGCACACTCTCGTTGACGACGGTGGTCTGATATGACCATGTCTGACCCGTCCCTGGAGGCGTTGACGGCATTGCTCGCTCCCTGCGATATCTCCGGGCAGTTTTTCCATCCCGCTGTTCGCCTACACCGAGGCTGCCTGGGCAGAGGAGGCTGTGCCACGCATCCATGCGAGCATGAAGGCCTTGCTCCCTGCACTGCTGGGTGGCGGGTACTTCTCGGGCTTGGCGGAGCTGACCATCGCGAGCTCCACCTCTGCCGATGCCATTGCCGATGAGGCCCGAGGCGCCCTGCTGCCATGAAACGGCGGGGCGCTCGCAACACATTGGGGGGCCATCATCCATGCAATCGGGAATTCCGATGCAATGAACAGGACAATGCAGGGCGTGATGGTGCGAGGGACTCCCCCGAGAAATGAATGGAATAAATCCATGTCGTGGCTCAATGAGGATACGCCCTAAGGGATCGGGATTTCATCGCCGAGAGGGCGCGGGAAGGGTTGGGACATCATCGTCAATACTCAACACCATTACGGGAGGCATTATGAGCGTCAGTCATCATCACCGAATCCTCCCAATCACCACCGCACTTGCATTTCAATTCAATCATCCTATCGTCCAACTCCAACGGCTGATCTGGCCGGGTCGCCGAGTGCCCGGCCCTCAGCCTGGAAAGAGAAGACTGGTTGTCTGTCCAGGCCTGAGGCGCCGGGGGAGGAGGAGACCGCTTCCATTATATTGTGAAGTTGATGAGGTCGGAAGGAAGGTGGGATGAAAACAAATTCTCATGACTGAAATTTCTCGTGTGTGCCTCTTCTGAACATGAAACTTACAGCTGAATGAGATGGTTGGGGAAGGTGAATGATGGTAAAACCTTTCAATTCTCTTTCCAGTGGGCCTCCGGCGAAGCTGCACTCGGCGGATTTTTGAATTCAGTCGGCAGTCTGCATGCCGTCGAGGTGGAAACCATTATCTCTCTTACAAATTTTTGTTGCCCCTACTTCAGGTTCTCCGACCTGGATGGTCCATCGAAACCAGAGTCCTTTTTTTGTGGACGCTGGTCATTTTCCCGTCGGTTTACCTGACCCGTCCTATTATCATGAAGACCACTACAGGGGTGGTCTTCCAAATAACACAGCCTCTTTGGTTGCTCCCTGGTTTGATCAATCTGATGGCGCGTCCGCAACCCAAACGACGAGTGAGTCTTCAGTTGCGGTGGGATAGGACGGTGGAGAGGGAAACTGAGGAGAATGATGATGAGCCGGTCCGCAAACAGTCCATCGCGAAATTTGTCTTGACAATGATGTGTCTTCTTTGGGCGACTCTCAGCAAGGAGACGAAGACGCACCCCAACAGGATGGGGAGGGTGGAGTTTCTCCTTCATCGCGCCAAGAATCGCAGAGGCTGCACATGTTTCTCCAGGCATTTCCCCCCAAATCACATCATCGCCTGAATTTTGATAGTCCTTCCGCAAATTGGGGGATCGGCGTCTCCTGCTCCCGGCGGCCCCCACATGCGTTACTCCATTTGAAAGGGCTGATAGCGATCTGGGACTGTGGTGCTATCCGCCCGATGAACAGGCTGCCAGGGACGGGTACCGACATGCCCTCAGCAGCGCCCACCGCCAGCCAGCGCCCCCAGGGGCTCCCTCGGACCCTGCGGCGCTCGCAACAACCCCCACCACCGCAGACTCGGCAGCAGCAGCAGCAGCAGCAGCAGCAGCCCCCACCGCTGCAGGCCCAGCCGTCCCTCAGCCCCCGTCCCCTCAGGCCGCAGCCTCAACAGCAGCAGCCCAGACGGCAAGCTTATTACCGTTCAATCCCCCGGAAGTCCCTCAGGATCCCAACCCGCTCCGACTGCTCTTCTTGGGGGACGCCCCTTCATCCAGGGTCCTGGAGACTTGCGCCGATTGGCGCGTGGATCTGCTTGTGGTCCGTCAGTCGGTCTCGTGTTCACGCAGCCTCGTGTGTCCGAGTGCCACCGTTCTTGGCCCAACAACCCCCTCACTCATGACCCCACCCTCCTGCTGCTCTCCCCGCCAGGCTGCCCACCACGGGTCGACCACTCCTCTGTACAACACCGCGGAGCAGATGGCCAGGGTCTGTGCGGACAACTACGTGATTGCCGGCTGGCCGAAGAAGAGCCCGCTCGACCACCTCGTCGGTCTGCCCACCAACATCCACGACACACCACGCTCCGTCACCTTCCCGTCCACCGTCCAGGCTTCATCGGGCGCATCCCCCAGCCCGATGCGGAGACGAACCTGTTCTACCGGAAGGAGAGGGCCAACGTGGTCATCTGCGGTTTCCCTTCCAAGGTCCGACATCGTCAGAGAGAACATGCTGTGCATTTGCGAGGGCGCAGGCGACAAGTTCAAGAAGAAAGATTCATCGCGCCTTCGCGCCATGCGTTACACTCCGTCATTCGGTGTGTCCTTTCATCGCCACCCCACCCGCAGAAACTCGATCTTCGGGCGGCACTTCGGCTCTGCTATGGCGCCCTGGCAGCCGCCCAAGGCAAACCGGTAGACCTGTACGTGACAAAGGCGGCCCTCTATGCCAAAGAAGCGACTGTGACGCCCCCCGGTAACTCGCCCCCACCGCAGTTCAAGGTTGGCCGGAGGGGCGGGCGCTTTGCCCTCGACCTTGTGCCCTCGGCTGTGGTCCCCATGAGGGACTTCGCGGCCTACCTGGGGTCCCGCCTGGTCGAGGACTCACTGGTGGCCAGGCGCAGTCTCGACCGGCTGCTGAACGGTGAACACGTCCTGCCGGACTGCCTGCCTCCGCCCCTCTCGAAAACAGCGAAGGCCGCCACTTTGTGTTCCGTCGGGTCCGTTCGTTGGTCGTTGTCTTAACATCCGTTCCATTCCTCTGCAGGCCGGACCTGCACTTCGAGAGCCGACGCGTTCATGCGTGGCGTCAGCCACTCTCTGGGCACCCCAGGAAATGCTCATACAAGGGATGCCGCAAGTTGACGAAGAGCCCTCCCCACTGTTTGTCCCATCGCCTCCCCGATCTGGTCTGCTACGGGGCCACCGATTTGCAATGGTCCGTTTCGTTTGCCCCGTTTGGGGGGGGGGAGCACTCATTATTGTCGTTTGCAGTGTGCGGGGCCCAGGCTCTCCTCCGGCAGCCTTTCAGTCCTCTGGCGAGGGCGATTTCGCTCTCGAAACGCTCATGCGCGTCAACCAACATCGGATCGCGTTCCTCTCGGCTGGCACGAAGAAGCGATGCGGTCACTGCCACGCCTCGGCTGGCCGGTATCAGTGCCCCCAATGCGGCCACCTCTGCGAGGAGTGCTGCTATACCCAGCATTGCTTCTACCAGCAGAGCGAGCTGAAATCTCTGCCTGGCATCGCCATGGTCTGGAACGAGTTTTCCTTGTCATTGCCCAGCCTCGCGCCATTAGGAGGACGCTCCCGCTGCCGCCCGTTCGGTTTCCGTGGTTGAAGACACGCGGTCCGTCGGCTTTCCATCGCTTCGCCCATCGCGTTGCTTTTTTTCCACACTTTCCACAGCCCGCCGTCCGATGCTGCTACAGCTGCGCCATCACAGCCTGCTCCAATCCAACAACTCCAGCCACAGTCACAGCCCCAGCCCCAGCCACAGCCACAGCCACAGCCGCAGCCGCAGCCGCAGCCGCAGCCACCACAGCAGTCGCAGCAACAGCCGCCACAGCAGCAACAGCTGTCCGAGTCTGTTGTGGGCCTTCTTCAGGCCAACATTCCCGGCCATCCAGGTCTGGTCTTGTGGTGCGTGCGTGTGGGATGTTTGTTGGTTTTGTTGGAATTCCCCAAGCCGAAGCTCATCTCGTTGCTGGTGGTGTGTCTCTGCAGGCCACATCCTCGCCGTGCCCCTGCCTGCCA
The DNA here is from genome assembly GCA_027972325.1 of Paratrimastix pyriformis. NCBI lineage: Eukaryota > Preaxostyla > Paratrimastigidae > Paratrimastix > Paratrimastix pyriformis. Next base: position 24,568 of record JAPMOS010000111.1, read on the forward strand.
AGATGCTGGTGGACTTTCTCTCGATGCCGAGTGTGACCCTCGACCCGCATGTCCTGAAGGAGCTCCTCCAGACGGTGGCCCTTCTTTGCGAACACAAGGAGAGCCCCGCCTTTGCTGAGATTCTGGGGCATCCCGGGCTGGCCAGCTCGCTGGCTGGCCTGCTCCAACAGTTCGACTCCAACCCCGAGTTGGCCGAACCCGTCCTTCAGGCCATTGCAAACTTGTCACACGATGACGATTTCCGTCGCAAATTCGGCCAGTGCGACGGTGTGGCCGAGGGGCTGGTGCATTTGCTGGGCCTCGCCGCCCCGCCCCTGAAGCAGCTCCTCCGAGCCATCGGCAATTTGGCCAAAGGGCGTGCGGTGACCCAGGCCGCCCTGTGCCGTGCCGGTGTGGGGGCCCCGCTGATGCGCCTGCTCCGCCGCCCCGAACTTCCGCCTGATCTTTCCAGACTGGTCATCTACAGTATCCGCGCCCTGTGCGAGCGCCAAGAGATCCAGACCGCCCTCGGCCAAGAGGAGGTTAACGTGCTGGTGGGCATGCTCGCCCTCGACCTGGATCCTGCCGCTACCGGATACCTCCTCTGGATCATCAGCACCCTGGCCCCAATCAAGCCGGAATCCTTCGCTGGTGGGGCCGACCCGCTGGCGGGCCTGTTCCGTCGTTTGAACCTCGACGACCCGGTTTTGGCCGATTCGATCCTTCAGGCCATTGCCTACTTGTCGCATGATGACGGTTTCCGTCGCAGATTCGGCCAGTGCGACGGTGTGGCCGCGCGACTGGTGGAAATGTTGGGTCTCCCCGCCCCGCCCCTGAAGCAGCTCCTCCGGGCCATCGGCAATTTGGCAGACGGGTGCCCCGAGAACCAGGCCGCCCTGTGCCGTGCCGGTGTGGGGGCCCCGCTGGTGGGCCTGCTTCGCCGCCCCGAACTTCCGCCTGATCTTCCCGGGTTGGTCATTGACAGTATCCGCACTCTGTGCGAGCGCCAAGAGATCCAGGCCTCCCTCGGCCAAGAGGAGGTGACTGGGCTGTTGGATATGCTCGCCCTCGACATGGACCCTGCCGCAACCAAAGACCTCCTCTTTGTCATTGGCACCCTGGCCCCAATCAAGCCGGGTTTCTACGCTGATGTGGCCGACCCACTGGGGGGCCTGTTCCTCCGATTGGCAGTCGACGACCCGGACCCCGAGTTGGCCGATTGGATCCTGCGGACCATCATCAGCCTGTCACGCGATGACGGTTTTCGAGGCAAATTCGGCCAGTGCGGCGGTGTGGCCGAGCGGCTGGTGCAGTTGCTGGGGCTCCCCGCCCCTCCCTCGAAGCAGCTCCTCTGGGCCATCGGCACTTTGGCCAACGAGTGCCCGGGGAACCAGGCCGCCTTGTGCCGTGCCGGTGTCGGCGCCCCGCTCATGCGCCTGCTCCACCGCCCGGAACTTCACGCGGAACTTGCCGAGCCGGTCCTCTTCAGTATCGCCAATCTGTGCGAGTGCCCAGAGTTCCAGGGCTCCTTTGGCCAGGGCGAGGTGGACGCCTTGGTGGGGATGCTCAGACCAGGCCTGGATCCTGCCCCGGTCGAGTACCTCCTTGCGATCCTCGGCACCCTGGCCCCAATCAGGCCGGGTTTCTTCGCGGCTACAGCGGGCGGTCTTCGCGCCCTGGTTGACCAGGTGCGAGAGCTGCTTTCAATCCTCGAAGCGACCCGGACGAAGTAAGCCATCTTGCGCTCTCCACCCGCTCCCTTTCTCTTCCTTCAACAACACGGACTCTCCCGCCATGTGCGACGGGGGCGAATGGAAGGCAGGACATGCCGGCAACGAGAACGAGGTCCGAAGAAGGTGAGCCACCAATCGATACCAGAGAACTGGGGGGGGGGGCGGGACCGAAAGAGGCCCACATTCTCGCCAGGAGTCGCGCGTTCCACGTTGCAATGGGCCCTCCTCGTCTTGGACCGGACATTCCATTACGCTCCCATGCGAGTCTTTCTCCTCTCCGCCTGCGATCCTCAGGGACAGGCCCCCCCCTCCGTCCCGATGTCAAGCCGCCATTGACCGGGCCGGTGTGCGTTGGATGAGCCACGGCGGAGCGGGACGGAGGGACGGAGGGAGGAAGGGAGGGGAGTGAAATGCCCAAAAAAAAACAAAAAACGGTCGCTCCCCTCCCTCCCTCCCCTCCACACCCACACCCACCCACACCCACACCACATCCACGCACATCCACATCGAGGCTTTACAACCCGAGCCCGCCATAGGCCGGGATGTCCGGCCCCTGCTCGCTCTCGCCCACCACATCCTCCCCCGGGGGACCACCCGTCCAGTCCGTCACCCGGGTCGGGGGAAGAGGGCTGTTGGGATTCAGGGGCGCGCCCAATTCCGCGGCAAGGTCGTCCAGAGTGGCAGGGGCGTCTGCCGCCAGTCCGTCCGCCTCCCCGCTCTCGGGCAAAGCAGCCGCGCTTGCAGTCGGGAGCGGCGCGGCGGGAAGGCGGAGTTGAGGCAACGGGTCGCGGGCCGGCTTGGCAAACAGGGCGGGGGCCAACGGGACGGCGGGGACCAGTGGGACCGGGGCCAGCGGGACCGAGGCAAACGGGACGAAGGTCAGCGGGGCGGGGGCTGGGCTCCGTTCGCCCGCCAGGGGGAGCGTCCCTTCCTTCAGGCCAAGCTCCATCATGACCGTGAGCTCGCCCGTGTGAGGCTGCTCCGCGATCTGCCTCAGCACCAGGGCGAACTCATCGTGGGCCGCCTTCAGGACCGCCTTCATGGCCGCCTCGTGGTCATGGCGTGCCTGCCGCAGCTGCTGCTGGACATCCGCCTGATGGGCATGTCGTGCCTGCTCGGCCTGGGCGCGGGCATCCGCCAATGACGCCTGATGGGCGGCCCGCTCGGCCTGCAGGGCCTGGTGGGCCTCGGCAAGGCGGGCCGCTGACTCGGCCTGGGAGGCTGCGAGGGCGGCCTCGGCCCTGTCGGCACGGGCGGTGGTGGCCTCGAGGTGCTGCTGGGTATCCAGATAGCTGGCCTGGAGGGTGGCCAGGGCGTGTTGTGTGTGTGTGTGTGTGGGGGATGGAGGAAAGTCGTGGGCATGGGCATGGGCATCATGAGATGGGCATGGGCATGGGCATGGGCATGGGCATGGGCATGGGCATGGGCATGGGCATGGGCATGGGCATGGGCATGGGCATGGGCATGGGCAGGAGCATGGGCATCATGAGCATGGGCATGGGCACGGGCATGCGGGGCGCGTGGGGTGCGTGTGGGCCTCGGCAAGACGGGCCGCTGCGGCGCGTGACTCGGCCTGGGAGGCTGCGAGGGCGGCCTGGGTGGCTGCGAGGGCGGCCTGGGTGGCTGCGAGGGCGGCCTCGGCATTGGCGGCACGGGCGGTGGTGGCCTGCTGTGTATCCAGATAGCTGGCCTGGAGGGTGGCCAGGGCGTGTTATGTGTGTGTGGGGGGATTGGAGGAAAGTCGTGGGGTGGGCATGGGCATGGGCATGTGGGGCACGGGGGTGCGTCTGTGGGGGTGCGTCTGTGGGTACGTGTGGGGTGGGCACAAAGGGTGTGTGTGTGTGTGGGGGGCTGAGGGACCTTCGGGGCCTGCACCTCGCCCGGCATCAGGTAAGGCGCCGCCATGCCAGCGGCCATCTGTACAGCCAGAGGGGAGCGGTGGCCTCGGGGTGGCCTCGGCATCGGGGGAACCCGGGCGTGGAGGGCCGGCAGGGTCGGCATTGGGCCGGGCATGAACGGGACCAATGCAGGAGCTCGGGGAGCGGGGGCGGGGGCGGGGGCGGGGCGGGGGCGGGGGCGGGGCGGGGGCGGGGGCGGGGGCGGGGCGGGGCGGGGCGGGGGCGTGGGCGTGGGCGGGGCGGGGGCGGGGACGGGGACGGGGACGGTAGCGGTGGCGGTGGCGGAGGTGGTGACGGTGGCGGTGGCGGTGGCGGTGGGAGGCGGGGGCAGCATCGAAGGAACGGGGCCGCGATATGGGGCGTCAAGGTCGGCCTAACCCCGGGGGTCAGGAATATGTCCGTATTTAAAAAGATTATTAACTGTGTGCGTGCGTCATACAGAGGGGAAGAGTGTCGAAGAGACAGCATAAATGTCACTGTACCCGTGGGCGAAGGAAGCCCCCTGTGGAGGAGGCTCGTGCCGTAATGCGGAGGGACCCTCACCAGGGAGCAGCAGTGGTGCAGTGGTGCAGTGCGCAGACCTCAGCTTGTTCGCGAGGACGCTTGGCGGGCCGATCTTCATCGGTCTCGGCTGCCCGAGTCGGCGGGTTTTTCCGAAGATAATCGAGATACCACTCGGGCGGACTACAAAAAAACAAATAGTTAGAAGAAAAGAAGAGGGTCAATGCAATGGCAAAAATGGAATAGTCTGATCCGGACAAGTGCCGTTTGTCGTCCCCTTTCCTATAGGCGATCCAATTCGACAAGGCGTGAGCGACTTGAGAAACAAACCTGAGCTTTTTTTGATCTTCGCAATAGGTAATCCATTGGTCGCATGTTTTGGGGACTAACTTGTCACCCAGTGGGCGGGTGTTCTACAAAACAGGTGGTACTCGGCAGAGTGAGAACCCAGCCGACAGACGTTCAGATATCTAATGAAATCATCCAACATTTCCGAGGGCATAATGCCCTCAACAAGAGGCCGAACAAGACCAGCTGATGTGAAATGCAATCGAGGAAAAATAAAGTTCGAACCGAGACCTGTCATATCAGGCGCAAACAACCAGAATCCTGGATACTTCTCCCGAACGCGTTCATCACATTTTCGGATGATGTACTTCCCGAAATCCAAACGAGCATTCCACTTTCTTGGAGGTGGTTCCCCTTCCATCGACGAATGAGATCAGGCACGTCGCACCAACCCGCCGCAAAATGCGGATGCCGGCACCACAAGCCGGCACGCGATTCGGGGGCTGTTTTGACACGCGCAACCCCCGCAAGACTCCTCGGAGTATCAGAATATGACGAGCAATCGGGGGGCACTCTCGTCCCGGGAGGGCTGTGTGCGGCCCAGCACGATCTTTGCGATTGGGGGAGACGATGCTCGACGAAGAGGCAAAAAATCAAAAAATCGTCCGCGTACTTTTTTTACAAAGTGAGTCAAGTTCCAAAGTATGTTGTGAAAACACGCCGATCGAGACCCAAAAAAAAGTTATTCAACGCGCAAGGCGACCCTGTATAGAAGAGAGGTGTCCGTAAAAGCGAAACCTGTGGCGCGCCAGGTGACCAGGGCCATACACAAGACCTTTGGTGTTGTCGCAAACGCCATCAAATTGGTGGGCCGATCGTTTCCGTGGATGGCTGGAGGTGATGGGTCCCATGATGTGGGTGACTCTGCTCGGGAACGAAAACAGCAAACAAAAATTCGTCCGCGTACTTTTTTTTGTTTGGTCCCAGTGATGAAGTGAATGCGCGCAGAATCGACCCAGGGAGTCTTGATTCGAAGTTATTCGAGTTTTGGCGGGGTGAAAAAAAATTGTGCTCGGAATCGCCCCAAAATGGTAGTGCCGCAAGAAAATCATCGCAGAGACCCGAAAATATCGAAATAACCACCCCATTCGCGGGTTCTCAGGCGTGGATCAGGTAACAGAAGTTGAAAGGGACGGTTCGTCTCTCGCTTTGGGTACAAGCGACTGTTTTTGGCTCGAAAAAACGTGCAATGAGAGACTGTTGTGCGGTCTTCTCCTCTCAATGAATGGCCGAAAGGCTTTTTCACGCAATTATGTCATAGAATGTCATCAATCCGAATGAGATGGTCGCCGTGAGGTCAATGCACGGAAGATGTTCACAACCTTTTTGGAAAACTCCAGAAAAACATTCCGAATGATAATATTCCAGCTTTTTATGATGTTTGTGTGCTCTCTCACCAATCATCCTTCGGTCCGTGTCGCGGGAAAACCCCTGGATTCTTGAACTCGCATGATTCTCTCCTCCACAATGGATCCCCTTGTTGACATTTTTCGCTGAAATCAGACCTCCCTATCAAATCCTTTCAATGGGTGAGGAAGGGGGAGAAACGTTGGGGGAGTGGAAGGATTGCGAAACTCAGAATCACCACAAGTGCTATGATTTGATTCTCAGAATTTAAACTGTAGCCTCCGCAGTATCAAAGGACCCCACCATTAGAGCGTCATGAAAAATGCCCGGAGCTGACGCGACGTGTCAGGAAGACGAGAGCGAATCAAAAGCACCTGGGGGGATTTCAGACAATGCAGGAAGATGGCTCTTCTGTGCGGGTCAGCCTGCTCTCGACTATTCAAACACAATCAATTTTTGGCGTAGGAAGAGGTATCACGTCCTCAAAATCCAGCAGACGGCTTCTCCCGGTTGCCTGTCGAACTCATTCCACTCTTGGTGGAGACCTCCGACTGCCCTACGGTCACATATGTTCAACTGCTCAGCCTCTCATGTACACTTCGTGCGGCTATTCGTGGAACTGCCCGCACACTCTCGTTTGACGACGATGTGGTCTTATATGATCAGTCACCCATGCCTGACCCGTCCCTGGAGGCGTTGACGGCATTGCTTGCTCCCTGCAAGTCTCTCACCGAGTTCTCTCTGGGCAGTTGGTCCATCCCGCTGTTCGCCTACGGCACCGAGGCTGCCTGTACCGCCTGGGCAGAGGAGGCTGTGCCCCGGTCGCTGGCGGTGCTGCGCATCCATGCGAGCATGAAGGCCTTGCTCCCTGCTCTGCTGGATGGCGGGTACCTCTCGGGCTTGGCGGAGCTGACCATCGCGAGCTCCACCTCTGCCGATGCCATTGCCGATGAGGCCCGAGGCGCCCTGCTGCCCCTCCTGGTTGCCGGCTGCCCGCACCTTCGCTCGCTCCAGTTCCCCGGCTCGGCCAGCCTCGACCTGGCTGCACTCGTTCCCCTGGCGAAGACCCTCGAGCATCTCAGCCTCTCCAAAGTCACCCTCCCCGCCAGCTCGGACCTGCTGAGGCACTGCGGCGACAGGCTGAAGCGGCTCAGTCTGACCCGAACCGACGCCCTCACCCTCCGCACGCTGACCCAGCGCTGCCGCCTGAGCCACCTGACCATCGAGGATTCCAGCAGTGAGGACCTGTTCCAGGGATCCTCAGAGCATTTGCACTGTTTGGAGTCCCTCGACGCGCCCCTGTGCTCCGATGCCCTCAGCCGGCTCCTGGCCGCCAACCAGGCCACCCTGCGGTCCCTGGGGTTCCTCTGCTGGCACGCCAGCAACCCGGTGGAGTTGCTCCCGCCCGCACTGGTCGACCGGCTGGAGCACCTCGAGATCCGCAACTCGATGTACCTCTTCTCGCACCCCCTGCACATCGCCAGCAGCCACCTCCGCCGGCTGCGGCTCGGCTCGCTGGTCCTGCCCTCCTTCGCCGGGGTGTCCCTGGCCTGCCCGGCCCTGGAGGAGCTCTCCTTGCCGGGCCACCGGTACCTTGCCCACCCGTACTCGCTGACCCTGCACTGCCCGCGGCTGCGACGGCTGCAGTGCTGCGAGTCGCTGTTCCCCGAGGTCATCTACCCGACCCTGCTCCCCTGGATGGAGGACCTGATCGGGCAGTTGCAGGCCGGCTCGCCCCTCCTCTGCCAGCTGGGCACCGTGTGGATCTCCCGGCCAGCCGTCCTGGCGGGCCTCCTGAGCCTGGGCTCCCTCGCCCGCCTCGGCACGACCTTGGTCCTCCTCGACCAGGATGCAGCCGCGGGCTCCTTCCCCGACGACCCCCTCGTCCTGCAGCTGCCCCCCTCGCTGCGGCGCCTGACCGCCCACGTCATGACCCAGAACGGCCGGAGGCTGCCTGGGGAGGTGCGGCTGATCGGCCCGCGACTCCGCTCCCTCAGCCTGAATGTGCACCGGGGTGACGACGACAACTCGGGCTCCTCGGGCTCGGGCCAGCCCAAACCCACCGGCCCTCCGCCGCCCCTGCCCGAGCTGCGGCTGGCCCTGCACTGCCCCGCCCTCGCGGGCCTCCGGTACACCGGCTCAGCGGCCTGCCCCTCGCTCAGTGGCCCCGAGGAGGGGACGCCCCCGCTGCCCCTGCAGACCCTCCAGCTCGCCCAGATCCCGGGCCTCCGCTCGGGTTTGATGACGCAGCTCGCCCCGCATGGCGCCCAACTGCAGCACCTCACCACCTTCATCCCGCTTGCCGGGGCCGGGGCATGGGCAGACCTGGCCGCCTTCCTGGCGGGGCTGCCCCGGCTGACCGAGCTTGCCCTCAGCATCACGCCCCACGAGTGGCCCGAGGTCGCCCTGACCCTGGCCTGCCCCCACCTCCAGCAGTTGACGCTGCACTTGCGTTCTCCCGATGGCCGGACCAGGCTGTGTGCGGTGACGCTGGACTGCCCGCAGCTCGTCGACTGTCGTCTGCATCCCTGCCTCTACCTGCGCCGCTTCGCACTGGTCCGGCCGGCCCCACGGCTGATCCACCTGCACCTCTCGCAGGCCAACAAGTGGTGTCGGCAGGTTGTTCCGCGGTTCCCGGGGGTCTGTGTCGAATTGGGGGGATGACCAGATGCTTGGCATCTGTCTGTGGTCGGCGATCTGTCTTTGTTGAGAACGACCTCCCTGTTTAGCCCCCACCCCCTCTCCTCCTCCTCCTCCTCCTCCTCCTCCTCCTCCTCCTCTCCCCCCCCCCTCCCCCCTCCCCTCCCCCTCTTCCCTCCCCTCCCCCTCCCCAAATGTCCGTTCATTCCTCAAGAAAGCCTGTATTTGATGTTCTCGCCAAATGCGAAGAGTATGAAGTGGGGGTGAGGGAGGGGTGAGGGAGGGGTGAGGGAGGGTGAGGAGGGGTGAGGGGTCCCATGGGCACGAGGGCGAGGCCTGCATGCCGCCGTCTTCGGATCGGAGTCGACATCCCTGACTGGACCTCTCTCCCAGCCCCGGGAGGGGAGAGCCACCAACGACCACCATCCCCACCTGCTCGATGGCGGCGCTGGAGCGGGCTGATGAGAAGAGCGGGCTGATGAGAAGAGCGGGCTGATGAGAAGAGCGGGGGGGTCAGGGCAGGGGCAGGGGCAGCAGAGAAACAACGACGATCCGACAGAATGACCTGATGGACGGCATTCAGCGAAGAGCCTTCAAGACCTGGTCAAGTGGGCCATGGACGAGACGGTCTGCCGCACCGTCCACTGCCAACGAGCCAGTTCACCATGCCAATCAATGAATTCTGTTGTTTGTCAGCAGCGTACGTGGGAGCCATATTAGGCGCTGTCGCATTGCCAAAGCTTGTGCGCTTTTCTCACACAGAGGGAGCGGCTCTTTGGGCACAAAGACTCGGAGCCTGCGCTAAGGGGACGAAGAGAAAAATGGGGAAACACGCCCCCTCTCCGGAATAGGGAGGGAGCATGCCAGCCCTGTGAGGGCTGTATCACAGTGGAGAAAAAGCGGTGGCTTCAAATGGTGCCTGCAGAGAGCCCCGGCCGGCCTTAAGGGGCGGGCGGCCACACCCAAAAATTATGGGAGCCGCCTCGCAAAAATTACGGGAAACAGAAAAAATTTCTGAAAAAATGTGATTCGGACACCGGGACTCGAACCCGGGTCTGTAGAGTGAGGGTCTACTATCCTGACCAGCTAGACTATGTCCGAATTCCGATGACAACCTTGAAAAAAGGTGGGGGCAGATATACACTTCGCAGGCAGTTCCATGAAGATTCTGTCAAATCTTGGTCAGCCGCCGCCGAGGACGATGTGCCTTGGTGAATGCGTGCGTGTCGGCGCCAAGCATGTGTCTGCGGACATGGCCTCTTCCTGCTCCAAAACACTTTATGGCAAGGATGGCCGAGCGGTCTAAGGCGCTAGTTTCAGGTACTAGTGTGTTCGCACGCGTGGGTTCGAATCCCACTCCTTGCAATACTTTTTCCACCCGTTTCCTGCAGACCGGTGGTGCGTCTTCTGTCGCTTTTTGCCGAGAGGAGCCGCCATGGTCGCCGGGAGGCAGGGCCCATCATCATCACGCACGGGGACAGGCGGGCGCGCGCCTGCCGCCCGACCTGCCGCCCAACGCCCCCCCGGGGGGCCAGAGTGTGATGATGATGGAGGGAGGACCCTTAGGGGCCTTGGGAGCGACGAGCGACTTGCTTGTTGCGCGGGGGGGGGGGGGAGGGAGGCCATTCCCCAAGCTGCTTGTTCGCGAGGAATGGCGGGGAAAAAAATCTCTCCCGCCGGAGTCGAACCAGCGACCTCAAGATTTCTGTATCACTACAGTCTCGCGCTCTAAACCATCTGAGCTAGGGAGAGTTAGTCTGGATTTGGGGATGGTTTGCCAATAAGTCAGTTGTGGTGCTGCTGATGGTGGATGGCGGTGATGGCTGGTTGTGGCGGGGCGGTGGCCCGATGACGACGGACCTGCCGTGGCCTACCCTGGGCCGGGCCGGGGTGCGTGAGTGCGGTCCAGGCCCCGAGCTGCATGGTGGGCGGCAGCCTCAGGGGCCCGTTTCGAGTCAGAGCCACACGGGGGAAGGCGCCAAGGCGCCCAGAGACGCCTGAGTGCTGAGCGGCGGCGGGAACGGGGGCGAGCGGGCGGAACCTCAGAACACCGCGACCCTACCCAACACCGCGGCCTGGACAGATGCCCACCCCCAGACCCAGCGTCCCACGCAGCAGCACCGCGAGGTGGGAGTCGTTCGGTGGGAGGTGAAAAGGCGAACGGGCGATCAGAGGACGCGATGGCGGGGGCGGCGACGAGGGCGGCGGGTCCATTGGGATGGATGTTCAGCCGGACCTATATGCCGGCCGCCGGGCGGTCTGCGATAGTGATGGTGCCCTCGAGCCGGAGGTGCCTGATATGGCAAAAAAAACCACTGACCTTCCCTCTCGATGGCCGCGCAGTCAGAGTAGACTGCATCGCTGACACAGTGTACTGAGGGCCGAATAAAGACATGGAGTCGTCCACGACCTGATAGCGAACTGATGGCGATGAATCAAGCGGGATGAAAAAGTGCATTGATGAGAAAAAAAATGGAATAAGTAACGCTGACGGGGCTCTGCGAGCTGCGAAACCTGTCCGTGGAGCTGGACAACGCATCAGCCGTGAAGAAGGGAATAAAGAGGTCCATCGGGACGCCCAGGTGCCGAGAACAAATTCAGGTCGAAGAAAATGGCACAGCACCTCCTTGTTCAAGAAAAACCCCATGTGCTGCTGCGTACCATTTCTTGTTTTTTCGCGCCGGACGATTTGCCGGTCTAACGCGGGGGGTGAGGAGATTGTTTCATTGATCGCCGGTGATTGCCAGTCAGTCAGTCTCGTGTTAATGCAGCCTCGTGTGAGGCTAACTAAGGAACCATGAGAAAAAAAAAATTGCCACAAAAGGTTTTATCCCCAATTCCCCCTCACCTCATCACCCCCGATAGACTTCGCCTCATCGGCTCAAACGGCATCGCACCTCATCACCCCCACCTCCTTCAGCACCGAGCCGGTCGGTGCCCGTCTCTGGTTCTTGCAGATTGTGGGGCAATCCTGTCGTGAGACAAACTAACTGTGCATGACAAAGTCCCTCCCCTCTGGTCTCGGAGGCGAATGTATATTTACCAAAGCTGTAATCGCACAGATCGGTGGTCTGGCGTTTCCGCATCATCGGTACGATTCTGGATCGCCTTGTGTTTTTTTCGGAACGATGTACATGCGAAGCAGCGAAACAAATCTGTTTTGTTTTTTCCAGCAGCAGCAGATCGATGCGCCCATCACCCTCGAGGGGGGGCGAGATCAGAGCACCCCCATCGACCAACGAGTCCGAGCCGACCGAGTGCATGTCCGGCCCCCCCCCCCCCCCCCCCCCCCCCCCCCCGCCGTCTGCACCCCCATCAATCATTTGCCGCCGTGTTTGTCCTCGGGTTCGTCAGGATCTGGGGGTGGGCATCTGTCCAGGCCGCGGTGTTGGGTAGGGTCGCGGTGTTCTGAGGTTCCGCCCGCTCGCCCCCGTTCCCGCCGCCGCTCAGCACTCAGGCGTCTCTGGGCGCCTTGGCGCCTTCCCCCGTGTGGCTCTGACTCGAAACGGGCCCCTGAGGCTGCCGCCCACCATGCAGCTCGGGGCCTGGACCGCACTCACGCACCCCGGCCCGGCCCAGGGTAGGCCACGGCAGGTCCGTCGTCATCGGGCCACCGCCCGCCACAACCAGCCATCACCGCCATCCACCATCAGCAGCACCACAACTGACTTATTGGCAAACCATCCCCAAATCCAGACTAACTCTCCCTAGCTCAGATGGTTTAGAGCGCGAGACTGTAGTGATACAGAAATCTTGAGGTCGCTGGTTCGACTCCGGCGGGAGAGATTTTTTTCCCCGCCATTCCTCGCGAACAAGCAGCTTGGGGAATGGCCTCCCCTCCCCCCCCCCCGCGCAACAAGCAAGTCGCTCGTCGCTCCCAAGGCCCCTAAGGGTCCTCCCTCCATCATCATCACACTCTGGCCCCCCGGGGGGCAGCAGGTCGGGCGGCAGGCGCGCGCCCGCCTGTCCCCGTGTGTGATGATGATGGGCCCTGCCTCCCGGCGACCATGGCGGCTCCTCTCGGCAAAAAGCGACAGAAGACGCACCACCGGTCTGCAGGAAACGGGTGGAAAAAGTATTGCAAGGAGTGGGATTCGAACCCACGCGTGCGAACACACTAGTACCTGAAACTAGCGCCTTAGACCGCTCGGCCATCCTTGCCATAAAGTGTTTTGGAGCAGGAAGAGGCCATGTCCGCAGACACATGCTTGGCGCCGACACGCACGCATTCACCAAGGCACATCGTCCTCGGCGGCGGCTGACCAAGATTTGACAGAATCTTCATGGAACTGCCTGCGAAGTGTATATCTGCCCCCACCTTTTTTCAAGGTTGTCATCGGAATTCGGACATAGTCTAGCTGGTCAGGATAGTAGACCCTCACTCTACAGACCCGGGTTCGAGTCCCGGTGTCCGAATCACATTTTTTCAGAAATTTTTTCTGTTTCCCGTAATTTTTGCGAGGCGGCTCCCATAATTTTTGGGTGTGGCTGCCCGCCCCTTAAGGCCGGCCGGGGCTCTCTGCAGGCACCATTTGGAGTCAATTTTTTGCTCCACCGCTTTTTCTCCACTGTGATACAGCCCTCACAGGGCTGGCATGCTCCCTCCCTATTCCGGAGAGGGGGCGTGTTTCCCCATTTTTCTATTCGTCCCCTTCGCGCGCCATCCTCGGGAACCCTTTGCTCCCTCCGTCGTGGGGACTCTTTGCTGAATGTCGTCCATTACCAAGTCGTTTTGTCGGATCGTTCGTTGTTCCCAGTGCCCCGTGCCCCTCCCAGTGCCTCCCCCCCGAGCTTGTGTTCTGCGGTTTGTCGTAGCCTGCATCCGGATGGTAGGAAGGGCGGCAGCCTGAGGGCAGTCGGAGGAGTCTTCTTGCACCACTCGGGTTCGGGGGGTTAGGTCGGTCTCTGCTGGTCATCTTGTTGTGGTCGGGCAGGGGATGGACCCCTGCACCTCCGTCCGGGTGTTTCCCCTGGCATGGGGTGAGGGGCGAGGGACCTGACTGACCTGCATGCGCGCACCTCCCACATGCCTGCCCTACACCCCGCCTCGGTGTGTGCTGAGGCTCACCTGCCGACCCCCCCCCCCCCCCCCACACACACACACGCACCACCCTTTCTGTTGACATTCCATCCATACCCTGGTCGACCGCGCCCCGGCTGCCTCGCACGCGGACCCCGTCCGTGCCCGCCCCCACCCCCACCCGTCCGCCTGATTGCGCCAGAAGCCCTCTGGCCGATCCACGTCACGCCGCCCGGAGACGGGATCACGTCGCGGTAGGTCGTCCAGACCACGAAACGGTCCGTGCTTTGGGGTGGTGGTCCTTGTCCCTGTCCTTGTGTTCCTGTCCCGCTGCACAAGACGATGGCCGACAACGTCCACCCCCCCCCCCCCCCTCCATCTCCCATGCCTCCATCTCCCACCTCCATCTCCCACCCTTCCATCTCCACCTCCATCTCCCACCCCTTCCATCTCACATCCCTCCATCTCCCACCCCTTCCATCTCCCATGCCCTCCATCTCCCATCCCTTCCCACTGCCGTCCCCGTGAGCCCTTCACGCCACCCATGTCTGGCAACTGCCCGCTGAGCCCATCATCATCGTCGCCCATGCCTGGCAACTGCCCGCTGAGCACGTTGATCACCCATGCTCGCATCCCCCAGGTGGTCCGTCGAACCGAGCAGGCGGTGGCCCCTCATCCCACCAGCCGTCCCAAGGCCACTGTGGGCGCTGCTGCCCCGGCGATAGAGCTTGTTCGAAGCACCCTTTTTTCGCTTGGTCCTTGGGCGCTGATGCAGCCTGCGCAGGGCCAGGTGCCGCAGGCACAGGTGTCGCCTGTGACACTCGGCGGCACGATTCATGGCCATCCTGTGGTCGACACCCACCCCCCCCTCCCTCCCTGATCGACATCACCCTCCACCCCCATTCCCATCCTGGCCGACATCACCCCCCACCCCCAAACCCCGGCCGACATCACCTCCCACCCCACGAGGGGATGGTTTGCATTCCTCTCCCGTCATCCTCCCCCTCGGCCGTCCGTGGCGGCCTGACGAACCCCCTTTTCAGACGCCCCAACCACACTGTCTCTTGTGTCCAAATCCCGAGATCCCCGCACTGACGGCTGATCCTCGTTTTCAACCTCCCCACCCACCCCCACCCCACCCTCACACCCACCCACCCACCTCCCCCGACGTCGTACGCCAATTGAGCAGAGTGGAGAAGTTCCGCATCGCGCTCTCGGGGCTCGACAGTCATCAGAGATCACGCAGCGTATCAGCCCTAGTCCACCGAGTCAGCGGGCGCGTCCCCACAGGGGGCCACCCGAATCAGGACCCGCAGGTGCCGCTGCTCCCGCTGCAGCGCGTTGTCCGCCTGGTGGCATGCGACCTCGAGCACCTCGTCCAGGGCCTCAGGGCGATTGCAGGGCAGGTAGGCAGGGCCGAGAGGAACATGGAAACCTCGGTGTCCGTCATCGCGCTCGTCAAAGCCACCACCCGCTCCGTCTCTGGTGGGTGCCTCCCCGGATTATTTTCGGCAGGTCGCAATGGCCCCGCAGGACAACTCGCCCACCGAGTCAGCGGGCGCGTCCCCGCGTGGCCACCCGAATCAGGACCTGCAGATGTTGGCGGGCGGCCTCGCTAGTCGGTCAGCTGCCGCTGGTGACAACTTTGGACCGTATTTCATTCAGAGTCTGCTAGTCCACCGAGTCAGCGGGCTCGTCCCCACAAGGGGCAACCCGGATCAGGACCCGCAAGTGCCGCTGCTGCTTCGTGTAGTCCGCCAGACGACACGCAACTTCGAGCACCTCGTCCAGATCCTCGGGCGGGTTGCATGGCAGGTAGGCCAGCAGCGCCGAGAGAAACATGGAAATCTCGGTGTCTGTCGCCCCATCGGCCGAAGCCACCACCCGCTCCAGGCCGCCACCCTCGGGGGCAGTGGGGCGCAGGTTGCGCTGAAGAAAGCGCCCCGTGTCCACCGCGTGGTCCAGGCCCAGCACCGCCACCAGGCGCGGCAGGCGGAGGGGGCAGGCCCCTTCGATGAAGTGGGCAAAGTCCTGGGGGCTTTGCGGGGAGAGGAAGTCCTTACGGGTGCGGCTGGCCATGAAGACCAGGACGTCAGGCTGGGCATCCGCCAGGGCAGCTGCTGTTGCTGTTGGTGGTGAGATACCAGCACCAGCACCAGCACCAGCACCAGCACCAGCACCAGCGCCAGCACCAGCACCAGCACCAGCACCAGCACCAGCACCAGCACCAGCACCAGCACCAGCACCAGCACCAGCACCAGCACCAGCACCAGCACCAGCACCATCAGCACAAAGGCATGAGAGGGGGCATGAAGTCTTGGTGGGGAGGGGGCGGGGGGGGGGGAGGGGGAGGGAGGAGGAGGGGAGGGAGGAAGAGGAGGGAGAGCGCACCTTGGAACGCCGCCTGCGGTGGTTCGCTGAGGATGACGGTTGAGACCGAGAGGTTTCCCCAACACTGGGAGCACCATGAGTGGGGAGACGAGATGTGGGTATTGCGAAACAGTGAGAAAACCACGCCCCTGGGTTCACACTGGTGATTTGAGCGTTTTTCTGTAGAGCTGCTTGAAAAAGAAGACAGGCGCACGTGAGGGGATCGCAGGCAAGTGAGTGAGTGCGCGCGCATACAAGAAGGGCGGAAGATGTACGGACGGGACCAATCCGGAGTTCGCGTCTTTCCGCCGACCCAAGGTTCACTCCACGGTGTTCGGGGGCTTTGGATTCGGGCATCACCACGAGCACCCTCAGAGGAGGCTGCTTGGATGGCAGGATGGCCTGGAGGTACAACGAAACTGGCGCCTCCAGGGGCTGCTGGTACCGGGGCGGCCCCTCGTCAAAGTCAAAGGGCGGCAACTCCGCGCAATCGATGTCGTCGCGCAGGACAAGCTCAAAAATCCCGTCGCAGCCGAAGGAGTCGGTAGAAAACACCACAGGCAGAGCCGAGGGCACCTCGCTCCGGCCTCGGAGCAGGCAGCGAACACAGAAGCCAGGCAGGCCGCAAGACTCACCGAACCGGGGCAGCGGCATATCGGTGAGCGTGAGGGTGTCGGCGCTCTGGAGGATGGGCAGGCAAGTCAGCCGGGTCTCGAAGTCTGGCAAGACGAGGGCCGGTTCGAACAGGCGCATCTTTGCCGGAGAGAGAACAGGCCGTGTATCTGAGAGGGCGCAGGCCATGCGACTGCATTCCTGGCAGGCCCACCCCAAGCGGAACTGGGGCCGGGAGGTTGGCCACGGGCGGCAGAATTGGTGGTCCCGCCGCCGAACGGCGTCCGCCAAGTCGCGCAGGCGGACCCCCGGAAAATGCGCCTGCAGGCTTCGAGCCGACCGATCTGGATTGGTGATCGCGGGCTCTCTCGGCGGATGTCCGATGTACCCGAGCCACTGGGCCGCGGCCTCCGATTGGGTCAGCGCGGTCAGGGCCGCACCGGGTCGGGAGATGTCGCCTTGGCCCAGGGCGCGCAGATACTGATCGAGGGCCTGACTCTCATGGAAGTGGCCCACGAGGCGCCTGCCATCACGGAGCGCTGTCCAGAGGGACCACATGAAGAGGTCAGGCGGAACGCAGCTGGGTGCTTCTGGAGGCAGCCGGTGCAGGATGGTCAGCGGTGCGATGCCGGCCTGGGCGAAGATGGCAAGGAGGTCCGAGGCCAGGAGGCCACGCAGTCGGGGCGTCTGGGACGTGCGGAGGATGAGGGCGTCCCGGGTGCTGGGACACTCCAGCAGCAGCACGTCGGGCCGATAGGCCTTCAGGTGGGCTGCAGATGTGGGAAACCCGGAAGAATGATGAGATAATCAAGAGAGGCATTTCGCGCCTGTCACAGCCATCACCGTCAGAGAGAGAACATGCTGTGTGTATTTGCTTCACGGCAGGAAGCAAAGGGCGTCCAGGCAGACCCCGAAGTTTGGACGGAGTTGCATTTTCCAGAACTACCGTTCGAATGGCCGGGCCCTACAGAGCCACAGGGCAGAGAACGGAAATGCTGCTGTGAATTTGCATGTACAGGTGGAGGGTGGGCCAAAGCGATTGGAAGGGGATTGTGGAGGCAGACCCAGGCCGCAGAGGGGGACATGGCCCCGTCCTTCCGTGTGGTAGAGGCGCCGTCAGCCATGTTGCTGCAAGCCAGCAACACCACCACCGCGCCTCGCCCCCAGTGTTCAGTGTGGGAGTTCGGCTTTGTCAGCTGCTGCGGCAGGACCCCTCTGAGCTCGCCTGTTGGCGTGATCGGGTAGGACAGGGGCGCCTCTTGACCAAGGCGGGCCAGGAAGGGGCACACTGATTGGATCCACACTTGGCCCCCGCATGAGAGGCGCTCCATGGCCGGGCAGATGAGCAGGGCGTGTGTGGATGGAGTGGACTTTGTGGGCTCCGGGGGTGGCGTGACCATGTGGAGGGACCGCAGTGCCGGGAGCTCGATGATGGGCGCCGGGTCGAGGATCCCCGCCGAGCGGAAGCTGAGCTCGCTCAGGGTCTGGCCGGCGGGCCCCTGCAGGAATGCATACAGGCGCCCAATTCCTTCCTTGTCATTGGGGCTGCGGAGGGCAGCCACTCGACGAAGGGCAGCTCGTGATGCGAAGGTAACCGCGGGGAACCCCTCCGCCACCACCAGCTCGGCAAGCAACGGGGTGTCCAGCTCCAGGGTGCGCGGGCTGCGTGTGGCCGACCCGCCAAGTTCGAGGGTGCGCAGCCCGGGGCCGCTGAGCCGAGTCTCGGGACAGTTGGCCTGAGTCAGTGCCAGACGGGTCACCGTGGGGGCAAGTCGGAGGGCTGTGGCCGCTTTGAGCCCGAGCGACAGCCGACGCACGGATGGAGGCAGGTTTTCGAGGGGGCCCGTCCCTCGTTGGCCCTTTTGGGGGACATCGATGGTGACTTGGGGCAGCTCCAGCCGCAGATCGACGGACCCCGTGACCGCCGCCACCAGGGGGGCACAGCAGCTCTCGTAGATGCCCATGTCCGGGGCTGGTTTCGAGAGGAGAGAGAGGGTGAGATGGAAGGTGGCGGTGAGGTATTGGACAGACCGAGGGGTGAGCGCAATTCGATCAACGAGAGGGGCAGGTGGGCCTGGCATTCGAGGCAAAGCGGTGCTGTTCCAGAGACGCCGCTGCTTGGGGCTCTGATGGTGATGCTGACGGAGCGAAGCCAGGGGCACCGCAGGGTGAGCCGGGCCAGGGACGGGGGCACACTCAAGGACAGCTCCTGCACCTGGGACAGCTCGAGGGTGATGGCGCTGAGGTCGGTGCGCAACTGCAGGTCACACCGGCGCAGTCTGGGGGTTGGCAGGGCAATCAAGGACCCCGCCGTGCCCACCAGCCGAGCGGTGAGAGAGACCAGCACCGGGCCCACCTCGGCCAGGTCCTCGGGGGTGGTCAAGGCCACATTGGGCCCCAGGTGGAGCTCCGCCAGCCTGGGGCAGGCCTGAGCCAGAGTCCTCATGAAGGCCGCCATCCCGTCGGGGGTCTGGGAGGTGCTCGGGATCAGCTCGAGGTGCGTCAGGTTGGGCAGGTGCCCCAGCAGGGCCGGCACGTCCGCGGGGTGGCACTGCAGGGCCAAACGCCGCACGCGGGCGGGCAGGAAGAGCGACTGGCGGCCTTTCTCATGGCCCGCCCATGCCCCTGTCGGATCACCGCCGCCAATGGTCACCTTCACGGACTCGTCCACGTCCGCACTCTCCACCTCGGTGATCTGGGCCCCCGCGGGGGCACACCCGGCCAGCCCGAAGCAGCCCATGTCGGTCAGTTGGCAGTAGAGGTGCCGCAACCGAGGGCAGACGGCCTCGAGCTCCCTGGTAAAGCCGACGGGCACCTTGGTTGAGAAATGGGGCATCCCCAGGACGACCAGGTTGGGACACTGGTGCAGGATGAGGATGGGAGTGACAACGTCGGCCATCAGAAAGAGCGTCCGCAGGTTGGGCATGGGGGGCAGCTCCCAGAGAGTCTTCTCGTCGGCACAGATCGAGAGGAACCTCACCGACCCCGCGCACCGGCCGATGATTGCCCGCAGGGGTGGCTGGACAGCACCCGGCCAGGGGGGAATGACAGCCGCGCGGAGCTCCGACCCTCGGGGGCAGTCGGTGCGTGGAACCCCCTCCGGCCAGCAGAGCCGGGTGACACGCTTGGTGAGTCCCCTCAGGCGGTGGTTGATGGCCGAGAGGGTGCAGTGCATGGCCAGGGAGGCATCCGCATCGGCCAGATGCAGCCACACGTCATCGGGCAGCTCCATCAAGCGGGGGAACGGACATGCTGGCAAAATGGCAATTTTGGTGCTTGCCAGCTGCGACGCTGGTGGTGATGATATGGGAGGGGAGGATGGATGGTCCGGACTCGCCATGGCGAGGAGACGAGATCTTAAGGGAAAGGAAATATGAGATGAAGAAGAGTGAGGAAAGTTGGCACGCACCTTTCAAAGAGTCACGGAAGGCACGGTTCACAAGGCTTGGGGGGTCTGCGAGCGGGGAAAGGGATGATCGGTGAGCAAGGGGTTGAGGAGGAGGAGGAGTAGGAGGAGGAGGAGGAGGAGGAGGAGGAGGGGGGGACTCTGTGAACACTCGGGCAGTTGTTGCCTTCCGTTTCCATTGTGCAACGCAAGGGTCCGACTGTGATTCTAGTCGAGGCTACGAGGCTGACTGACTGATCACTTGGCCACAACTCCACCATCCCGGTTGAAAGTTGAGAATGATCCAATGGTGTGAGCCTCTCCTTACTCGGTTTCGATCATCTCAAAGATTTCAGGTATACGGGTGATGGAGGCATCATTCATTCCGGACAGACCACCAACGGTACCCTGGCTCATCTCCCTGATCTCACTCGATAGACGACGTGTAGACGTCTCGTGTTTGTTGGTGCGTCTATGTGCGGGTGTTGGTGACAACTCGTGTCTATTCATACTTATATAACTCGTAACATCATGGCTCTTCCACGTTCGCATCGTGGCATCTCTATTATGTTTGATTGTCGGCCGTAAGAATCGCGCAGTCAGACTCGATTCTCATCAACACAATTACTAATGGGAAGGAGGCAGCGGAATTCTCGATAGAATGATCCTCTCAAAATTATGACCTCATATCTTTGTTCGGCGGCCTGCACAAAGATGGATCTCCAAGCTCCCGTCCGGCTGCGCAAGGACATCGGCGCGACTTAACGTGCCTGCAATGGGAAGTCGTCCCAGGAGTCAACCCCCCCCCCCCCCCCCCCCCCCGCTCGCAAAATGTAACACGCATTTCATGATGATCGAAGCGTCACTGATTTCCGGAAGGAAATTTACAAGAGTCGGAGCCGAGGGGGCGGTGGGGAGGCTTTAGCAAACGAGTTCAATCGAGTCAGCGGGCTCGTCTCGGCATGGGGCCACCCGGATCAGAACTCGGAGATGCTGCTGCTCCACAAATCTTGCAGCCTGGCGGCGTGCAACCTCGAGCACCTCGTCCAAGTCCTCGGGTGAGTTGCAGGGCAGGTAGGCCAGCAGGGCCGAGAGGAACATGGAAACCTCGGTGTCTGTCGCCCCATCGGCCGAAGCCACCACCCGCTCCAGGCCGCCACCACCCGCGGGGGCATCGGGGCGCAGGTGGCGCTGAAGGAAGCGCCCCGTGTCCACCGCGTGGGGCAGGCCCAGCACCGCCACCAGGCGCGGCAGGCGGTTGGGGCAGGCCCTGTCGATGCAGTGCTGCAGCTCCCGGGGGCTCAGGGCTGAGAGGAAGTCCTGGCGGGCGCTGATGGTGGCCATGAAAACAAGGACGTTGGGCCGGGTCTCCGCCAAGGCCTCGACCGTTGCTGTTTGTGGTAGTGGGTGGTGGTTGCGAGCATCAGCACCATCATCAACACCCGCAGCAACAAAGGGGCGTGAAAGACAGCCCTTTGACGAGGGCCGGGAGCATCAACGATGGGGAGGATGGAGAGAGAGGAAGGAAGGAGGAGGGCACACCTTGTACCGAGGCCGGCGATGCTTCGCTGAGGACGACAGTTGAGACCAAGAGGTTTCCCCAACACTTGGAGGAACACCACGAGTGGGGGCGCAGATGTGGGGATTAAGACACAGAGAGTGAGCGCCACGCCACGGGGTCACCCTGGCAATTTGGGGGGCAATGCCAGCACAGGTAGAAATGGCTGCGTAAAACAGAAGACAGGCGCGCATGACGTGGGGCAGTGAGTGTGCATTAGGTGACGGACGGGATCAATCCGGAGCTCGCGTCTTTCCGCCGGCCTGAGCTTCACCCCTCGTTGTTCAGCGTCTTTGGATTCGGACGTCACCACGACCACCCTCAGAGGAGGCTGCTTGGATGGCAGGGCCTGACGGCACAAGGCTGGAGCTTCCTCCGGCTGGTAACTGGCCCTTCGTCAAAGGGCGGCAACGCCGCGCAGTTGATGTCGTCGCGGAGGACAAGGTCAACTGTCCCATCGCAGCCGAAAGAGTCTGTACAAAACACCACGGGCAGAGCCGAGGGCGCCTCTCTCCGGCCTCGGAGCAGGCAATGAACACAGAAGCCAGGCAGGCCGCAAGACTCATCAAACCGGTGCAGGGGAACATCGGCAAGCATGCGGGTGGCGGCGCTCTGGAGGATGAGCGGACAGGACAGCCGGGTCTCGAAGTCTGGCAAGACGAGGGCCGGTTCGAACAGGCGCATCTTTGTCGGAGAGAGAACAGGCCGTGTATCTGAGAGGGCGCAGGCCATGCGACTGCATTCCTGGCAGGCCCACCCTTGGTGGAACTGGAGCCGGGAGGTTGGCCACGGGCGGCGGAATTCGTGGTCCCGCTGCCGAACGGCGCCCGCCAAGTCGCGCAGGCGGACCCCCGGAAAATGCGCTTGCAGGCTTCTCGTCGATTGAACCAAATCGGTCGTCGTGGGCACTGCGGGCCGGTGCCCCGCGTACGCGAGCCACTGGGGCGCGACATATGATTGGGTCAGAGCGGTCAGGGCCGCACCGGGCCGGGAGACGTCGCCATTGCCCAGGGCGTGCAGATACTGGTCGAGGGCCTGGCTTCCCTCAAAGTGACCCACGAGGCGCCGACCATCGCGGAGGGCCGTCCAGAGGGAGTGCAGGAAGATGTCAGGCGGAAGACATCCAGAGGCTCCGAAGGGCAGCCGGTGCAGGACGGCCAGCGGTGCGAACCCGGCCTGGGCGAAGATGGCAAGGAGGTCCGAGGCCTGCATAGCACGCAGTCGGGGCGTCTGGGGCGTGCGGAGGATGAGGGCGTCCCGGGTGCTGGGACACTCCAGCAGCAGCACGTCGGGCCGATAGGCCACCAGGTGGGCTGCATATGATGGGGAGGGGAGGGGTGAGTGTCCAGGCGCACCTTCACCAGACGTGCCATCATGCCGCACAAGGTGTCTGTACAGACCGAGGAGTCTGGATGGAGTTGCGTCTTCAAGCATCACTGTTCGAACAGCCGGGCCCTATCGTCACAGGGGGAGAGAAGATGCTTTGTAATTGTCAGCACGGTAGAGGATATGCGAAGAATATCGAACTTGACTGGGGAGGCAGACCGCGGAAGGAAACTTGGGGGACTCGTCCCTCGTGGTGGGTGCACCGCCGTTGCTGCAGGTCAGCAGCACCACCATCACATCCCGACCAGCGTTATCATCAGTGCGGGTTGTCGGCTCCGCCGGAAGAGGAAGCGGGCCCGCCTCGCTGGGCAGCGGCGGGACCACATTCAGCTCGCCATATGCCGAAACCCAGTAGGGCAGGGGGGCATTTTGGCCGATGCGGCCAAGGAAGGGGCACACTGATTGGATCCACACTTGGCCCCCGCATGAGAGGCGCTCCAGAGCCGGGCAGAGGAGCAGGGCGTGTGTGGACGGAGCGGGCGATGAAGAGACCGAGGCCAAGGCAATGCGAAGGGACCGCAGCACGGGAAGCTCAATGATGGGCGGCGGGTCGAGGATCCCCGGCGAGCGGAAGCTGAGATCGTTCAGGGTCTGGCCGACGGGCCCCCGCAGGAATGCAAAAAGGGCCTTCACTTCATCCATGGCATTGGGGCCGCGGAGGGCAGCCAGTCTGTGAAGGGGAGCTCGTGATGTGATCGTAGGAAATCCCTCTGCCACGACCAGCTCGGCCAGCAAGGGAGTGTCCAGATCCAGGCTGCGCATGGCCGACCCGCCAAGTTCGAGGGTGCGCAGCCCGGGGCCGCTGAGCCGGGTCGTCTCGGGACAGTTGGCCTGAGTCAGTGCCAGACGGGTCACCGTGGGGGCAAGTCGGAGGAGTTTGAGGCCGAGCCAAAGCCGACGCACGGATGGTGGCAGGGCTTCGAGGAGACCCGTCCCTGGTGCATTCCCGGTGGCATCGATGATGGTGACCTGGGGCCCCATGGTGCCGGGCAACCTCGCTGGGCGAAGACCGATTTTTGGGCCCCTGAAATCCACCGAATTGAAGATCGTTGGCAGCTCTACTTCACAGCGCGGGATCTTTCGGGCCGTCTGTGCATCGGTGTTGCATACAGCAATGGCTCGGTCTTTGGGCCGTACACCGATTCGGGGGCCTGTCTGGTGCGCGACCCCAACGTGGGCTTTATCGATGCCACCGTGACCCGCGACGCCAATGGGGAGAACTACCTGATCTGGAAGGAGGACGATAACGGTCCGCACTGCTCCCCAGGGGTACTCACCGTCGATTCGGGCAGATGTTGGGATTGAGCACTGCCACATCTGGCTGCAGCGGATGTACCCCGACGGGTTGACGATGGACCCGACTTCAGACCGGACTCTGCTCATCATCAACGACCTGCCCTGGGAGGTCTGGGGTACCATCCCCCGGGGTGATGTCAACGCACCACCCTCCCACCACCCCTCCGCCATTTTCAGGGGCCCATCGTGGAGGCTCCCTGGATCGTCCAGCGCGACGGGTTTTACTACATGTTCTACTCCGCGTCTGTCTATACCCCCCATCCACTCATCCAACCATCAACAGCATCAGCATCAGCATCAGCATCAGCATCAGCATCAGCATCACATCCACCATCATCCAATCATCCAATCATCATCAACCCTTCTTCGCCAACCCGCCCTCTTTTTCCGGCACTCCACAGCAACGCCTGCTGGAACGAGAGCTACTCGGTTGGTGTGGCCCGGGCCCCACGGCTGACAGGCCCCTGGGTCAAGCAGCCCACACCCGTGCTCAGGGCCAATGACCACTGGGCGGGTCCGGGCCACTGCGCCGTCATCCAAACCAGCGAGCCCGTCCCGCGCTGGGTCATGCTCTACCACAGCTGGATGCGGCCCCAGATCGGGTGGGATTACAAGGTCTGACCCCCCCCGGCGGTGCCGGTGGTGCCGGGGGGAAGTCGACGCCGTCCTCATTCTGGATTTTCCACCCGCCACCAGCGTCTCTTCCTCCAAGATGAAGTGCACTGGGACGTTGCCACGGGGTGGCCATACATGGACGGGGGCTCGCCTTCCTGGGGGCCCATGCCCGTCCCTTAGAGGCTCCATCCCGAATGTTGATTCTGTATGATTTCTTTTCTTTCTCTTCTTTTCCCGTGCTTTCGTATATTTTTGTGTTGGTTGGCGATGAGCTTTCGTGGGCCCGTTCTTAAAGGCCCCGACCTCAGTGTTATTTGTTTTTCTTCTCTTCGGAGCGACGCAAAATAACAATCTGGTCTTCTCCGCGCTCGTCCTCTCTGGGGAATTGAGAAATTCTTTTTTGGAAGATTTGTTCGGCAGACTGACTCAAAACCTGCAGGGAGGGGGGTGGGGTCTCAGGTCGCTGCTCTTCCCGTCTCCTTCTTCCTGCTTTGCTTTCGCCAGGATGGCGGCACTGCCCAAGCGGGACTACATCTGGGCCTGACGCTGGGCCTCAAGCGCTGAAGTGGCTGGGGATGAGGTGATATTTTGTGAAATCGGGTTGGGTAATGGGGGAAATGGGAGTAAAACCTTTTGTGAACTCTTCTCGATTGCGATTATCTAGTTAGCCTCCTACGAGGCTGCATTAACACGAGACTGACTGACTGACTCGCACAATTCAAAAGATCGATCGAGTCAGCCACCCCGGGATCGTTCTGCTCAACGCCGGATCACGCGACCGCGTCATGTTGAAGATCGAGTTTCGTTCTGACACCTTCACTCTGCCGACAGCCGCCATGCGGAAGGCCATGTGCGAGGCTGAAGTCGGCGATGATGTTGCTGGTGAGGACCCGACCATGAATCGCCTTCAAGACTTTGCTGCCGAACTTTTGGGGAAGGAGGCAGCACTCTTCGTTCCGAGCGGTACCTTTGGCAACCAACTGTGTGTGATGACCCACTGTGTCCCTGGTAACGAGGTGATCGTCTCTGAGTCAGCCCATGTGATCGAGCATGAAGCAGGGGCCGCGGGCCGTCTTTCCGGTGTCAACTTCAGGGCGATCTCTCCACGCGGAGGCCATTATATCACAGCAGATGAGATCAAGCTGCGAATTCGAGCTCAGGAAGACATTCACTTCCCTGCCACCGGCCTCATCTGGCTCGAGGTCCCGCCGGGTTTTCGAGTTTCTCGTGGTCGACCTAACTCTCGCGTAGAACGCACTTTCGGACGGGACGGTGATGCCCGTGGCCGAGATGGAAGCCGTCAAGGCCCTGGCCGACCGATTTGGCATTCCTGTTCATCTGGACGGGGCACGGGTCTGTGGCAAACATTTCTTCTCTGCTTCGGTTGACTGAACCCCCGGGGACGTATCGACCTCTGCAGCTCTTCAATGCGGCTCTGGCCCTGGGGGTGGACGCCAAGGAGATCGTCCGCCACTGCACCTCAGTCAGTTTCTGCGTTAGGGCAGCTCCGCCGCACATCGACGGACCCCGTGACCGCCGCCACCAACGGGGCACAGCAGCTCTCGTAGA
Organism: Paratrimastix pyriformis; assembly: GCA_027972325.1. Taxonomy (NCBI): domain Eukaryota; phylum Preaxostyla; family Paratrimastigidae; genus Paratrimastix; species Paratrimastix pyriformis. The sequence continues at coordinate 50,825 of JAPMOS010000111.1, forward strand.
TGCGCATGTCCGGGGCTGGTTTCGGGGGTAATGAGGAAGTGGAAGATGCTGCGTCGTGGGACAGACCAAGGGGTGAACGCAGTTCGATCGACGAGAGGGGCAGGTGGGCCTGGCAATCGATGCAGAGGGGTGCTTGAGGAGCCGGTGCAGTGCTGCCTGGTTCCCTGATGGTGATGCTGACGGAGCGAAGCCAGGGGCAACGCAGGGAGAGCCCGACCAGGGACGCGGGCACACTCAGGGAGAGCTCCTGCACCTGGGGCAGATCAAGGGTGATGGCCTTCAGGTCAGTGCGCAGCTGGAGATGGCACCGACGAAGCTTGGCCAGAGACATGGTCACCACAGGATCCGCTGTGATCGTCAAGCGGCCAGAGAGGGAGACCAGCACCGGGCCCACCTCAGCCAGGTCCTCGGGGGTGGTCAAGGCCACATTGGGCCCCAGGTGGAGCTCCGCCAGCCTGGGGCAGGCCTGAGCCAGACTCCTCATGAAGGCCTCCATCCCGTCGGGGGTCTGGGAGGTGCTCGGGATCAGCTCGAGGTGCGTCAGGTTGGGCAGGTGCCCCAGCAGGGCCGGCACGTCCGCGGGGTGGCACTGCAGGGCCAAACGCCGCACGCGGGCGGGCAGGAAGAGCGACTGGCGGCCTTCCTCATGGCCCGCCCATGCCCCTGTCGGATCACCGCCGCCAATGGTCACCTTCACGGACTCGTCCACGTCCGCACTCTCCACCTCGGTGATCTGGGCCCCCGCGGGGGCACACCCGGCCAGCCCGAAGCAGCCCATGTCGGTCAGTTGGCAGTAGAGGTGCCGCAACCGGGGCAGACGGCCTCGAGCTCCCTGGTAAAGGCGACGGGCACCTTGGTTGAGAAGTGGGGCATCCCCAGGACGACCAGGTTGGGACACTGGTGCAGGATGGGCATGGGGGCGCCCATATTGGCCATCAGAAAGAGCGTCCGCAGGTTGGGCATGGGGGGCAACCAGAGCATTCTCTCATCGACACAGATCGAGAGGAACCTCAGCGACCCCGCGCACCGGCCGATGATGGCCCGCAGGGGTGGCTGGACAGCACCCGGCCAGGGGGGAATGACAGCCGCGCGGAGCTCCGACCCTCGGGGGCAGTCGGTCCGCGGGACCCCCTCCGGCCAGCAGAGTCGGGTGACGAGCCCCATGAGGCCCCTCAGGCGGTGGTTGATGGCCGAGAGGGTGCAGTGCATGGCCAGGGAGGCGTCCGCATCGGCCAGATGCAGCCACACGTCATCGGGCAGCTCCATCAAGCGGGGGAACGGACATACTGGCAAAATGGCAATTTTGGTGCTTGCCAGCTGCGATGCTGATGATGATGCGGTGGTGTTTGGCGGGAGAATATCTTGACCAGAGGGTCGACGGTCCGAATTCGTCATGGTGGCGATCTTTGGTGGAAATCGGAAAATGAGATGCACAGGAGGGAGAAATGGTACGCACCTTTCAAGAAACGGCTTTTTTCGGAAAATGGTGGAAACAAACAAAATCGGTCGGTTGTCCCGCTTGTGGATCTGCGCATGATGCCGGAGGGGAAAAGGGTGTTCAAAAACACACTGAAGGTCTGCATAATCTCTTCACTTGCATGAAGGTGTTTAAATTTCACTCGAATTGACTCCGCCACACCCATTCGCAGATTATTCGCCTCGTTCGATCATCAGTCATGGCAAGAAATCGGATCCGGTTCCCACCAACGAAGATGCCAGAAAGAATATACTGAAGGCTTACATGCAACCCAATGGAGGACGGACCAAGACCAATGCCAGACAGCCAGTGGGGCCGGATCAAGCTGCTGCCGCAGGGCCGCCTCGTCCGTGAGCTGGTGGAGCTGGGCGAGAAGCTCCCAGAGACAAGGGAGGGGCACCAGCGCATTGGCGAATGGGCCGGTGCCGCCGAGGCGGTCCTGAGGGACTATGGCCTGGGCAGAGGGGCCCGGCCTGGAGACGAGACGATCCGGTCCATTGGCATTGCCGCCTGGAAGGACATGGTCCGGAAGAAGGTGCGTGAGCACGTCGAGGCCCAGTGGCGCGCGAAGGTGGAGGATGCCCACTCACACCCGAGGCTGGCGCTCCTGCGGCAGGTCAAGCAGGACTATGGCCGCAGCGAGGCCTACCTGGACGACATGAGCCCGGCTGGGCGCCGAATTGCGGCCCAACTGCGCGCAGGGATGTACCGCGATGGTGAGTTCCTCCGAACCTGGAAGGGCAGACCTGAGGCGGAGCGCGGAGGAGCCTGCGTATGCTGCAGCGCGGGACCGCTCGAGGATGCCCAGCACATCATCCAGCAGTGCCCCGCCGATGAGGAGTTGCGCAAGAAGGCCTGGGACCGCCTCCATGCCGCTTTGGGGGCCCCGGACTGGGCCCGGCTGGAGGCCCTGGGCGCCGACAAGTGGCAGATCATGATCGGGAGGCCTGCGGCAGGCTGGGGACGGCCGACCATCGGGGCCGTCAACAGGATTGCGGGGACTTCCTGGCTCAGGCCCATGCGCTCCGGCTTCAACTGCTCCGGGAGCGTCGGGCAGGACCACCGCCAGTGGCCAGCGAGCGGGGGGCCCGGCGGGAGGCTACGTCGCGGCGACGGAGACGGCTGCCTGCTGCGCCCATCCAGCAGACTAGTGGCCACCACAACGAGGCCTCCTCTACATAACAATGGACTGAACCCCTCTCCTTTGCGGGTGGACGACGGCAGCGTCAGGCTCGCCGGATGGGCTCGTCCTCAAAACCTGCAGGGAGGGGGGTGGGGTCTCAGGTCGCTGCTCTTCCCGTCTCCTTCTCTTCCTGCTTTGCTTTCGCCAGGATGGCGGCACTGCCCAAGCGGGACTACATCTGGGCCTGACGCTGGGCCTCAAGCGCTGAAGTGGCTGGGGATGAGGTGATATTTTGTGAAATCGGGTTGGGAAATGGGGGAAATGGGAGTAAAACCTTTTGTGAACTCTTCTCGATTGCGATTATCTAGTTAGCCTCCTACGAGGCTGCATTAACACGAGACTGACTGACTGACTGCCAAGCGGACAATTCGGGTTCTTCCGGCAGTGTCGGGTTTTGCCTGCTGGACGGGCTTTCGGGAACCCTCTCAATCTCAAAGCTTCCTCCGTCTCAACTCACTCCCACAGAGCTTACTTCGCGATCGCACCATTAGCTAATTCAGATCTCGCGAAGGCGACCCACGGCAGAAATGGCAAATGAATTTCATACATACTTCAACACAGTTTTTCCACAGTTTTTCCACAGAGTGTAGGATGAATTACCCGCAGACCTGTGCCCCACGAAGCCCCATCCATCCAGGGTTGTTGTGTGTGGAGCCGGGTTGTGGGTCAGCACCTCCGCAGCGTCCCCGAGGAATCGGTTGTTCTTTCTGTCGGCCGGGTGTGGCGTTTCCCCTCACAGGTCACGTGACCCGTTCCACCTCCTCGTCCAACCCACCTCCGCGCATGCTGTGAACACCTCGCCGTCCCGCCCCAACGGCGAGCCGTGTCGGGCATCGGCATGGGCGAGGTCGACACGAGCGGATTCGGAGTTTGCTTCGCCTTGGTAAGGAAGCCATCGATCGGCCTCAGCGTCGAGGGGAGTGTTTGTGCCTGCGCAGTTGATGGTGCAGCCGGGGCTGTTGTAGGTGCCTGGTCCCCGTTCGCTTCCCCCCGCTTCCGCAGGTGGTCCTCTTCTGTCCAGTGAGCTCCCACCAGCTCGTATGCCCATGTCGTCTCGTGGCCGATTTGGCCTTGGGTTGGGCGACCGATTTGGCCTTGGGTTCGGCGACCGATTTTTCGGTATGTCACCTGGGTTGGGCAAACTGCCCCCCCCCACCCCCACCCCCGCCCCTTTTCCCGTCACATGATGGGAAGCGGGCGCGCTGTACCCGGGTGGATCCGCAGAGCCCAGTGCCAGAGGGGGGATGGGTGGGGGATCACCAACGCGAACGGTCATTCGTCGATTTTTTGCGGCGTGGCAGGAGGGAGTGGAGGGTGATCTTACAGGGCACCGTCCGCAGGAGCATCTGGAGGGCATCCTCCCCCCCCACCTCCAGCGCATGGAGCAGCGGCACGGCCGGACAGGATGCTCTGTTGGGTCCGACCAGCCGCTCGAATGCAGGAGATCATGCCCACCACGGCTGTGGGCGGGCAAAAATTGGCCCACGGAAGGCAAAGCCAGGCGGGGACAGGGAAATGCAAGCATTTCACAGTGGGTATGGGGCTCATTCTCCCGCAGAAGGATGAGAGGATGACGATGTTGTGGACTCGGACGATGACACAAAGCCGATGCGTTTCTCGACATCCAGCTTTTTCTGGTGCTGTTCGATGGATTGGATCAGGGCCTCTCGTTCGGGGGAGGATGCCGACGAGGTCTGGGGGGATTGTTGCGTTTGTTGATTTCTGTGCGACGGAAGGTGGAAAATAGAAGAGATGAACAATCAGGCAGCCAGACCGGAGCCGGACAATGATATCTTCGAGATCCTCAACTCCCAAGGCTATTTGGGTTGGCTTCTTATGTATCATCGTTGACCCGATCTGAAGGGTTCGAGAGTTGATAAAGGAGTAATGCCTTTGCCCTGTTCGGGGTTCCTTTTTTCTTCGAGTTCGAAGTGGCGGATAGCCTCTCCAACCGGCAAGGTACTTGCCTTCGAGCCCGCTCAGCCAGCTTAGCGAATCAAAAATGGTGAAGAAGGAAGGGACTGGTTTGTTTCCTTAGCCCTCGCCGCTCCTATTTGCTCACGTTTCTTTGCTTCCTTTCGCATCTATTATACCCTGATTCGCTTGTTGGTTTCCGACCTTGTTCCTATTATTCCATATCATCTCTCCCCCCTTCTGCTGTCGCCTCGGATTCGGTCTTAACCCACCACAGCAGTTCATGCTCGTAAGGTGAGGACCTCTGTTCACTTCTTCCGCCCAAAGACCCTCGCCCTCACCCGCAACCCCAAGTACCGCCGCCATGCCATTAACCACGCCAACAAGATGGACTCCTTCCAGGTTATCCGTCACCCCCTGACCACCGAGTCTGCCATGCAGCAGGTGGAGAACCACAACACCCTGGTCTTCATTGTTGACCGGCGGGCCAACAAGTGCCAGATTCGCCGCGCCATCCAGTCCCTCTACTCTGTTAAGGCTGACCGCATTAACACCCTCATTCGGTCTGTCTCGATTCAGTATACGTCGAACTGGTCACTCAAACACCACCTTCTCCCCTTCCTCTCACCAGCCCTGATGGCCAGAAGAAGGCCTACGTCCGCCTGACTGGCGATTACGACACCATGCAGGTTGCGGGCAAGATCGGCCTCATCTAAGCGTCGCTGAACGGCACAAATAGAGCTCACCGCTGGCAGTCCCACCCTCTTCTTGAGTGTTTCTTACTGGCAAAGCGTTCCGGGACACTTCACGTGGCTTGTCAGGATGGATGGGCCCTATTTTTTTTATGCGGCATGTCTTCGAAGGATCCGATATCATGTTTCTTTACAGTACACGACACAGCCCTTTTTCAAGTTAAAAAGCAAAAAGATACAAAGAGGTGCCTGTGCACATGCTTTCTCACTTGCCTGATTGAGCAGGCACGAGGGGCACGACGAACTCGGGACTCATCTGGATTGCCCGTTGAGTCGCCGAGTCGATGCATCGGAAGAGCTCGTCCTCTTCGGGGGTGATGACCAAGTGGGTGAGCAGGTTGGTCATGAACCGAATCTCCATCTGTGCCGGGAAAAAGAAGGATAAGCGCATATATCCTGAGCCCGAAAGGCTGCGAACCTGGGAGCGCTTGAGGATCTCGAAGGGATCCTGGGACGGGTTGCGGATGATGTTGGGGGCGAACATGAGGGCGACATTGTTGGTGGTCATCTTGTTCGTCGTCACGTAGGGCTCCAGGGAGATCTACACGACGACCGGGGCAAGGTCAGAGCGGCGGGTGGAAAGGACCGGGGGGTCATGCAGACCAGCCTGAGGAACCGGACGAGGTACTTGAGCAGCATCCGGTTGGGGCTGGGGAACTCGGCCAGCAGCCCACACGAGGCCGCCGGATCCTCGGTGCTCACGCACCGCAGGCTGCAGGGGGTCAGACGGAAGCAACGAGGGGGACCACAGGCGAGTGAGTGGCCGGTGTCGGGGGGAGGCAAGACGACAGAGGGAGGGGAGGGAGACGCGGCCGGCGGCCACGGACTAGGATGAGGCGGGTACCACGGGGTCGGAAAGCTCCCCTGCAAAGAAGAAAGGACGAAGGAGAGCGAAGAAAAAAAGGTGAGCCTTCCGAGGGGATCGAACCCTCGACCTTGTGCTTACGAAGCACACGCTCCGCCACTGAGCTAGGAAGGCTCGATGGTGCCCAACACGCACCGTGTGTCTCTGGGGTGTGCTGCTTGGTGCACGTGCGCAGTACAGTCCCAAGCCGCCTCAGCGATTCTCAAACAGAATTTCGATGCGTGCGTTCCCAATGAAAATTGTTGACGCTGTTTCACAACATGCCCGCAGCGCCCCTGCTGTCGGTGATGCCCATGCGTGGTGCCGGCGGGGGCGGGGACGGCGGGACGGACGGAGCCAGGTCTTGAGGAGGACGGCCGGCAGGTGGGGCGTGGCGGCGTCGACCCGGTCGGGGGGGAAGTCCATGTGCCCCGCATCGAGGTGGCCCTTCATCAGGGCCAGGTCGTCCGTGCTGGCGCAGTGCCGGAAGACACCCTCCGTTCGGTGGCCTGCGTGTGGGCGTGCGTGTGTGCGTGTGCCGATGGCGGGGGCGGGTGAGGGGGCCGAGACTCGAGCAGGGTACCAGCAGCAGAGCGGAGTCGTTGCACCCGATGGTGCTGGTGGTGCTTGTGTGACGGTGGGGTGGCGGCGGAGGGCGGCGCGGGTTGTGGGCGAGGATGCTGGATGCTGTTGGCCAGATGAGAACGCGGTGGCTGGGGTGGCTGCTTGTGAGGCGGCTGTGGCTTTGGGGGGAGTGGGCGGACCGGTGCGGGCGAGGATGCTGTTGGCCAGGAAGGGCAGCACCACGGGCAGCGGGAACCCGGGCGCCCCGCCGGCAATGGCCGCCGCCAGGTGGGCGCCAGGGCTGCTCTCCCCGATGGGCTGCCGTGCGGGTGTGTGTGTGTGTGTGTGGGGGGGTGATCATGAGCTGCTCCTGCCGTGGATGATGACGTCGTGGATGATGACGGCTGGGCGATGATGATGCTGTGGGGCTGGGGTCGCTGCCGATGCGGGGACGGGGACGGGGACGGGGGCGGGGGCGGGGCGGGGGGTCACTGAGCATGCGGACCGTGGCCGGGGCCGCGGGGGCGGCGGGTGCCGAGCCAGGGGCGGCGGCGGGGTCAGCCCAGGTGGCCGACCGGAGGATGGCCAGCGTGACCTACCCAGCCCAGCCCCCTCGGCCTCGGGGCCGCCCAGGGCAGGGGCAGGGGGTGGCGGTGGCGGCGGGGGTTGCGGCCGCCAGGCGGGCCTGGACGAACATGATGTCCGCCAGCGAGACCCCGAAGAACCGCAGCGCAAAGGGCATCGTCTGCGCGGACACACACAGACACACACACAGGCACCCGCCCACCAGCCGACACGCAGACCACCCGCCACGGCGCACAGGGAGCGACGGCACGGGCAGGCGGCGCGGGTGGGGGTCATCGCAATGCCCAAACGGGGTCGTGAGGGATGGGTGGATGGCAGGGCGGGGTGGTGGGGTGAGTCGGGGTGGGGGATGGGGGATGGGGATGGGGGATGGGGATGGGGATGGGGATGGGGATGGGGATGGGGATGGGGATGGGGATGGGGATGGGGGCGGGGGCGGGGTGTGTCTGTGGGCATGGGTGCGGACCTTGATGTGGGACAGCTGGGCGGTCGAGGGCATGGCGATGGGGTGGCTCGCGGTCAGGGTGTGGTGCAGCTTGGTGATGCAGTACTGGGCAAAGATCGACACTGGGGGGCATGGAGGGGCGAGGATGAGGGTGATGCAGTGCTGGGCAAAGATCGACATTGGGGGGGGCATGGAGGCGGGGGGCATGGAGGCGGGGGGCATGGAGGGGGCATGGAGATGGTGGGATGAGGGTGGGTGCAGCTTGGCAGGGCAGCACCATGACTGCAGGACCGATGGCTGGTGCAGCGGGCGGCCAGGGGTGGCATGGGGCGGCTGTGCGGACCGGATGTGTCGAGGGGGCCGAGGGGCCCCGCCGGGTGGGCCTTGGCGTCCAGGAAGGCAAGCAGAGACCTGCCGCCGCCACCGCCACCACCACCACCAGCCACCACAACGTGCACCAATCATCATCCCCATCAATCATCACCACAACCACCAATCACAGGCGGAGCGGCAGGGCATGCGTGTGGGCAGGGCATGCGTGTGGGCAGGGCATGCGTGTGGGCAGGGCATGTGTGTGGGCAGGGCATGCGTGTGGGCAGGGCATGTGTGTGGGCAGGGCATGCGTGTGGGCAGGGCATGTGTGTGGGCAGGGCATGTGTGTGGGCAGGGCATACGTGTGGGCAGGGCATGCGTGGGGGCAGGGCATGCGTGTGGGCACGCATGGGCAGGGGCGGGGCGGACATCTCGAAGTCGCGTGTGTGCGGGGCATATGCATGGGGGGGCAGGGCATGGACGGGTGTGGACGGTGGGTGTGTGGGCGGACATCTCGAAGTCGCGTGTGGGCGGGAAGGTGGCCGAGCAGAGGGCCATCAGCTGCCACCCCTTCAGCGTCCCCTCGCTGCAGGGCCCCCGCCCCCCAGGCCCAGGCCACCACGACAGGATCAGAGAGAGCGAGAGACGATGACGATGATCTGGATGATGATCTGGATGATGATGATCTGATGATCTGGATGATGATGATGATGATGACCCCGGGCCGCCGGGTAGCGAACCATGCAGGATGGTGATGCTGGCTTGGCTGGTGGTGGTGCTTGGATGGAGGTGATGCTGCTTGTCTGGTGGTGGTGGTGGTGCGGATATATATGCATGTTGTGCGGACCTTGAGGGGTTGCTGTTGGTCTGCTTGTAGAGCTGGCAGCAGAGCTGCTTGTATGGTGGTGTGGTGGTGGTGGTGGTGGTGGTGGTGGTGGTGGTGGTGGTGGTGGTGGTGGTGGTGGTGGTGGTGGTGGTGTTGTTGCTTGTATGGGTGGGGCTGGTGGATGCGGACCTTGAGGGGTTGCTGTTGGTCTGCTTGTATGGTGGTGGCGGTGCTTGTATGGTGGTGCGTATCTATATGCATGTTGTGCGGACCTTGAGGGGTTGCTGTTGGTCTGCTTGTAGAGCTGGCAGTAGAGCTCGTCGCGCAGGTCGGGGTTGGCGATGCCCCGCTGGAGGACCCGCTGGGCCAGGGCCGTGGCCCCCAGCCGGGTGGGCCGGTCGCCCATGTACATCATGATGTCTGCCCCGCACAGACACCCAGGCACACAGACACAGACACAGACACAGACAGACACACCCATGTACATCATGATGTCTGCCCCCCGCACAGACACAGACACCCAGCCAGCCAGCCATCCATCCATGCCCATCCACATCCATGCCCATCCACATCCATGCCCATCCACATCCATGCCCATCCATGTCCATGCCCATCCATGTCCATCATGGTGCCTGCCAAAGCCGAGTGGGCCGGTCGCCCATGGATCTCATGATGTCTCCTTCCCCAGCCCCCCCGGGGCAGGGCAAGGGGGGCAAGGGGGGCAAGGGGGGCAAGGGGGGCAAGGGGGGCAAGGGGCAAGGGGCAAGGGGCAAGGGGCAAGGGGGCAAGGGGGCGCGGCGGACCCTCGAAGCAGGCCCGGGCCTCCTTGTTGGCCTTGTCGGAGAGCTTCAGCAGCGACTTGCCGATGGGCGCCTGCCGCGCAGCCCCCACGCACCCCCAACACACAGACACACACAGCACAGACAGACAGACAGCACAGACAGACAGACAGACAGCACAGACAGACAGACAGACAGCACAGACAGACAGACAGACAGCACAGACAGACAGACAGACAGCACAGACAGACAGACAGACAGCACAGACAGACAGACAGCACAGACAGACAGACAGACAGCACAGACAGACAGACAGACAGCACAGACAGACAGCACAGCACAGACAGACAGACAGACAGCACAGACGCATAGTCACAGAGCCCCCAGACAGACACAGACAGCCAGGCAGCCAGGCAGCCAGACAGGCAGCCAGACAGACACAGGCAGGCAGACGGGCAGACGCAGGCAGGCAGATTGCAGCGGCGGCAGCACAGGGGGAGGGCAGCGAGGGTCGGAGGGCGGGTGAGCATGGGCGCGGCAAGGGGACGCGACGCGGTCCATCCGCATCACGGCAGCCCCGGGCTGGGGACGGCAGGGACGGGGACAGGGACGGGGACGGGACAGGGACGGGGACAGGGACAGGGACAGGGACGGGGACAGGGACAGGGACAGGGACAGGACAGGGGACAGGGACAGGGGACAGGGACGGGGACGGGGACGGGGACAGGGACAGGGACGGGGACGGGGACGGGGACGGGGACGGGCCGGCTAGGAGGCCACATGGCCACACACCCACATGGCCACACACACACATGGTCACACACCCACATGGCCACACACCCACATGGCCACACACACACATGGCCACACACACACATGGTCACACACCCACGTGGCCTGGCCACACACCCACATAGCCACACCCACATCACCATACACACATCGGCTGGCGGACCTTGGCGTGGACGAGCAGCTCGGGGACGGGGACGGGCCGGCTGAAGAAGCCCCGCCTGTGGCACTGGAAGTGGGCCTGTGCGAATGCGGTCATGCTGAACCGGTGGATGTCCGCACGCAGCTCGGCCGGCAGCGGTCGGGGCGCCGGGTCGTGGGCCTGCAGCGGCAGCGGGGCCGACATCTGCCGGGGCAGACAAAAGGGCCAGGGCCAGGGGGCCCGGTGACGAATGGGTGGTGAAGAAGATGATGATGATGGGTGGGGGTGGTGGTGATGATGATAATTGGATGATAATTGGATGATTATGGTGGGGGTGGTAGTGATGATGATGGTGAATTGGATGATTGGATGATGCTGATGGCGATGCTGGTGCTTGAGGCGGGGCTGCGCGGTGGGGGTGGGGGGATGCGCGCATGGGGAGGTGGGGGCAGGCCTTCCTGGGCAGGGTGGCCGAACCGCCCGGGACGGGGCTGGGCATGGCCATCATCATGGGGACCCGTGGGGTCAGCCATCGTGGCCCCGGCCGAGGGTCATCGTCTCAAGCCGGCCGCCATCCCGTCGGCCTCAGCGGCCCCACGGGCAGTAGAAGCCGAAGGTGGGCAGGGCGCGCTGACGCTGCCCGCCGAGTCGGCCGACGGGCTGCCCGCCCCTGCACCGGCCACACACACACACACACACACACACACACACACACACACACACACACACACACACACACACACACACACACACACACACACACACACACACACACACACACACACACACACACACACACACACACACACACACACACACACACACACACACACACACACACACACACACACACACACACACACACACACACACACACACACACACACACACACACACACACACACACACACACACACACACACACACACACACACACACACACACACACACACACACACACACACACACACACACACACACACACACACACACACACACACACACACACACACACACACACACACACACAACACACGGTGGAGGGGTGGCGAAGGGGGGGTGAGAATGAGGGGGTGCGCCTGTGGCAGGTCAGGTGTCTGTGGGTGGGTGGGTGGGGTGGTGGTGGTGGTCCCAAGTGTGCGCGCATGCGATGCGGGGAGCGAGCGACCCTGGGTGTGTGCCGGGGTGCCAGTTTTCGTGCGAGGCGCATGGTGCGTGGTGGGGCGGGGCGCGTGGTGGTGCGGGGCGGGGGCGGGGGCGGGGCACGGACGGGGGTGCGGCGGGGCATGGGCAGGGTGGCCGAGCGCCGGTCGTCCGCATCCTGGAGCAGCGGCCCATCCACCCACGTACCCACCACCCCCATCCGCGTACCCACCACCCCCATCCGCGGACCCACAGCCCGCCACCCCCACCCGCACCGGCCGGCCATCCCAAAGGAAGGTGGCGGTGAGGCGGGGATGACGGCAGGCTGCATCTCCGCGGGTTTGCCCAACCCCCGGCTGCCCGGCCCGAGATGGTGGGAGGTCTCGCTCCTCTCTTCCCTCTGCCCCTGCCCCCACGTGCAGTCCCAGCCAGCCCAGCCGCGGGGGTCCCCAGGCAGTCGGACGGCCCGGCCGGGCCTGGCCAAGGCCGGTGACGGACCGGCTCACCGGGCGGGGGCGTGGCGCTGCCGGCGGCGGGCTGCTCGGTGGTGGCGCCCACGACCAGCGAGCCGTCCTCGACGGGAGGCTTCCAGCTGCGCTGCCGGGTGACCGAGTGGTACCAGTAGCTGCGCCCCGAGGTCGGGTCGGCGGCCGGTAGCCAGACGCCCCGGTCGAGGGCCTGCTTGACGGGCCGCTTCCAGGTGCTGCCCCCCGTCAGCTTGTTGATGTAGTACTTCTGCTGGGTGCCCCCCACGGCCCGCTCCTCCCAGCCCGCGTCCAGCGGCAGCAGTGCGTAGGCCGCTTGCAGGGAGGAGGACCCGGTGCGGGTGTGCGTGTCGGCACCGGACGGGTTGCCCGGGGGAGGCTGGGTGGTGCGGTCGAGACTGCAAGAAAAAGAGCGAGGGGGACGGTCGAAGGCGCACCGTGAAAAATGGGGATGGATTTCGAATCCGGGAGAAAAAACTGACCTATCCTGGGATGTTTCCGGGGGCTCGCCAGGTGCTAAAGCATCAAGAAATGAGTCAAAGCCGCACAGATTTTCAGTTTGACCTTTCACGGGTTCGGCCATGCCGATGGGGAAAGCTAATCGAACGTGTTTATAGTACACAGGGGATTTGAAGACTGTTCTGGATGCAATTCAAAAGGAGTTTCGTTCGTGATTGCCAGTCACCACCAATTATCCTGCCCGAGCCAAGTAGCGCACAAGCAAAGAATGACTACTAATGTTTGTTTTTTTCATCGAAATCCACGATACTGCAGGTGAGGATGGGTTCAAATTTCTTTCGGGGCACGACGTCACCACAAAACACAACAAGGGAGAGACGGGACGACAGGTTGGAATGACAAGACGGTTCATTTCATGAAGGTCCCAATAAATCTCAAAAAAAAGACACTAGTAAAATTCATTTGCAAGGAGTGGGGTTCGAACCCACGCATCCGAAGATACCAGTACCTTAAACTGGCGCCTTGGACCGCTCGGCCATCCTTGCATTTATGAACCGAGAGGGTACCATACACATACGCACACACCCCCTACGGGTGCATCGCTTCGAGGAGGCTGACGATTTCGGGGTCGGCCTGGGGCCCCAGGGCCCGGGCGATGTCGAGGGGGCAGAGGGCCGGGTGGGTGGCCACGGGCAGGGCGTCGGAGGCGTCGGGGTACTCGTCCCGGTGCCGGGTGTCGACCTCGCCCGGGTGGGCCACCGTCCGCAGGGCCGGATCCGCCCCGGCCTGCAGCAGCAACCGCACCACGGCGGCGTGCTGGACGGGCTCCGGTTGCTGCAGCACCCGACCACACCACCCACCCACGTCCCAGAAGAGAGGGGAGGGAGATGAGGGACACCACCAGAAACATGGGCGCAGTCGCCATGATCATCTCCGGCCGCAGGACGGGGCGCCAGAGTCCACGAGGGAAGCGCCAGAAGAAGGCAGTGTCCCGCCGGGTGAGCAGGCGCAAGCAGGCAGCAGCGAACAAGGGCCAGTCGACGGGCAAAGCGCTCCCACAGAAGAGCGAGCGGGACCCGCGACCGGCCATGATCCCGGTGTTTGCGGGGCCATATAAGCCCGGTGTTTGAGGGGTGGCTGTGTTTGGGCGGCGGGTGGGCAGGGGGAGCCTGACCGGGGGCTGGGGCGCGTAGGCGTTGAAGCGGCGCATGTGGCCGTCCCAGCACACCCGGTCCCCGGTGGCGCTCTCGGGGCTGTCGGCCTCCACCAGCTGGGCAGCCGCCAGGTGCAGCGGCCGGTACAGCAGCCGGGTGTGCGACCGCGGCCTGGGCCCCGACCCCCACAGGCAGGGCCAATGGCGGGGTGAGAGAGAGGTGAGCCGGGCAGGGCGAGGGCCGAGTGGGCCGGCAAAGGCGGGTGCAGAGGGCCGATCCATGCGCGGCATGGCTGAGGAGGCCTGTGGCTGTGCGTGCCTGTGCGTGCCTGCGCCGGTGTGTGGGCGGCTCGCTGCACACGGTCCGCCAGCGCCTGAAGTATGTGTGCATGGCCCGGCTGTGGCTGTGGCTGTGGCTGTGTGTGCATGGCCCGGCTGTGGCTGTGGCTGTGGCTGTGGCTGTGGCTGTGGCTGTGGCTGTGGCTGTGGCTGCGGCTGCGGCTGCGTGTGTGGCTGTGTGTGCACGGCCTGGCTGTGGCTGTGGCTGCGTGTGTGGCTGTGGCTGCGTGTGTGGCTGTGGTTGCGTGGCTGTGGCTGCGTGTGTGGCTGTGGTTGCGTGGCTGTGGTTGCGTGGCTGTGGCTGTGGTTGCGTGGCTGTGGCTGTGGTTGCGTGGCTGTGTGTGCATGGCCTGGCTGTGGCTGTGTGTGCGGCGCGGACCAGGGCGCCCTGCCCACGTGGCCGGCGGCCATCGGGTGGACGGCGCGCCAAGGGCCCCCCGCCCCGCAGGGCATGCAGAGGGCCATCGTGGGACACCGCAGGGGCACGTCGGGAGCAGCCGCAGCGATCTCTTCAAGGGGAGCGGCCTGCAGTCACCCCCCCCCACACACACACACAGACCGCAGCCCCGGACGGAAGGCGGGGCAGAGAGAAGAAGAAGAAGAATGGGCACCCCGTGAGGAGGCAGGTCGAAAGGAGAGGATCCGAAAACGTATGGGCAGCAGTAGCGGCGATGATGATAATGATTGGATGGATGATTGGATGATTGGATGATGGCGATGATGGCGATGATTGGATGATGGCGATGATGACGCCACAAAGATGCACGAGACCGTCTCACAGCAAGGGGAAGCCCAAGACACGAGGACGGCCCGGGCCAAAGGGATGGCCAAGCAGGGCAGACGTTGGGGTCGACGCCCGCCCCGATCAGCTCGGCCACCCGCGGGGCCCGGCCCAGCATGGCGGCCTGGCGGAGCTCGCTGGCGGCCGTGTCGCGCAGGGTGGCCACCAGCCGGTGGCGCAGCCAGCCCACCAGCGAGCCCACCACGAAGCCGCACGAGTCGCGGCAGCGGGGCGGCTGCTCGTAGTGGCGCCGCACCCAGGCGTCGCAGATCACCGGGAAGACACTGCGGCCCTCGCCCTCCTCCTCGTCCTCCTCGTACTCGGCCCGCTCCTCGTACTTGTCAAACTCCTTCACCATCTCGTTCGCCTCCTCGTCCTCCTCGCCCTCCTCCTCCTCCTCCTCGGCGCCCATCGGGGCGGGTCCGTCCTCCTCGCCCTCCTTCGCCTTCTCCGCCTCCTTCTCCACCTCCTCCTCCGCCTCTTCATCCACCTCCACCTCCACCTTCGCCTCCACCTTGGCCTCCGGGGCGGCCTCATCGTCGTCCGCAAAGCGGATGTGCTCCCGTTCCTGCGCCGGGGCCGGGGCCGGGGCCTGCACCTGGGCCTCTTCCTCATCCTGGTCCTCGGGGGGTGCCTTGGGGTCGCGCATGATCTCATCGTCGGCGCACTCGGCCGGCGTCAGCGGCAGGGGGGCCGCCTCCGCGGGCCGCTGGTGGCCGTCTGCACCAGGGACCCCCCGGGGAGCAGAAGCAGAGGACAGAGCAGAAGCAGCAGAGAGCAGGGAGCAGATGAGCGCGGTAGCCGTGGTCATCATGGTCATCATGACCATCACCAGCAGCACCACCAGCAGCACCACCAGCAGCAGCAGCAGCATCGACAGCAGCATCGACAGCAGCATCGACAGCAGCATCGACAGCAGCATCGACAGCAGCATCGACAGCAGCATCGACAGCAGCATCGACAGCAGCATCGACAGCAGCATCGACAGCAGCAGCCGCATCGTCATCCTCATCAACACCAATCATGTCATCATCATCCAGATCATCCAGATCCAGATCCTCATCACTGTCATCATCCAGTATCGTCATCATCCAGTATCGTCATCATCCTCATCATCATCATCATCCTCATCATCACCATCAACAACGGGGCCGGTCATTGTGGGGGCGACGGACCGGGCACGGGTGGGGCGGCCAGGTCGACGGGCCACTCGTCCGCGCCGGCGGGCAGGGGATCCTCGTGGTCGTGCAGCGGGGGCACGGTGTGCTGGGGCCCCATCGAGTGGTCCCACACCGAGAACTCCAGCACCGAGCCGGTCCTGGGGGCGCAAAGGGGATGGAAGGGAGGGTGGGGGGTTGGAGGTGGTCCCACGCCGAGAAATCAAGCACCGAGCCGGTCCTGGGGCGGACGATGGGAATGGAAGGGTGGGCGGGGATGCTTGGGGCAGGCGTGGTAGCTGTGCCTGTGGCATGCACGTGCGTGTGGCGGGATGTGTGTGTGTGGCGGGATGTGTGTGTGTGTGGCGGGATGTGTGTGTGTGTGTGTGTGTGTGTGTGTGGCGGGATGTGTGTGTGTGTGTGGCGGGATGTGTGTGTGTGGCGGGATGTGTGTGTGTGTGGCGGGATGTGTGTGTGTGGCGGGATGGCCTGGGCGTGGCAGGTGGGGGCTGTGTGGCGGGCAAAGGACACAGAGATCACTCATCAGATGGGGCATCTGTGCGCAACAGGTGTGCCGTGGGCGACAGGTGTGCGCGCCCCTCCGGAGGGGAGATGCTGCGGACGGGAAGTGGCGGCCGGCCAGCTGGATGGGCCGCTTGGCCAGGTAGGTCAGCCAGATGGTGTCATTGTTGTGGAACCAGGACAGGCAGAGCAGCGAGGCGGTGTCGCTCATGCGCATGTCCCCGGTCAGGCTGAAGATCTCGCGGTCCGGCGAGAACTCAATTGGATAGCAGTCCAGCAGGTGCCACAGCCGCATGAATTCCCAGAGGTGGGGCACCTCGCGGGGGATATTCCACGAGGTGAAGTCCTCATCCTGGGGAGGATGACGAGGCCGAGGGCAAAGCTTGATAGCGCAGGCGTGAATAACAACGGGTGCTAGTTTTGCGAGATTTCGTTTTTTTCGTTCCTCCGAACACCATCGACAGACGCTGCATAAGAATGTGCAGGAAGCTCTGACCCGGGTAAACCTCGGCCAGCTTCGCCTGGTCTACACAAGGGAAGTCATGTTCCAGCACCTGAGCGGCATATTTGTCATCGAAACTCTGCCGGAAACTACGCGATACAAGACTGAGGCGTGCAAGCATCTCCCGATGCGCGAAAGTGTCATGGATCCCTTCGAGAGCCTTACGAAGGATCATCCGGAGGATCTCTGGTGGAACTCGCTCGAAACAAGGGCCTGGCATAACGAGAACAGAATGAGCGGCAAACGGAGGCGAAGGATTCAACCAGGGAAGGGAGCACCACCGTACGGCACGTTTTATGGACCGATCCTTCGTCGACCCGCTCTTGTGCGACTGGCAGCTGGTTAGTTTCTTGGTCAGCATTGACGTCCCTCATCCCGATCTCAAGAATGAAAAAGGAGATTCTCAAAAATGAGCATGCATCAGAGAAGATATGTGTTCTCACACGGGACGAGGCAGATGAGAGAGGCTGTACACCTTTCAAATCGAATGGGCGAGGTCACAAAACGACTGGGGACGAACGATGCGGGGACCAGACGCAGAAGGAATCGGCGATGAGGGGGAAACGACGATGCGGAAGGGGGAGGAGGATGTGCCCAAGGCAGAAGGGCTTCAAAAAAGAGAAACCACGAAGAAAATGCGAAACGGAGAAGGAAGGGGGGGAGGGGGAGGAGGGAGGAGACCAGCAGGGGGAAGAGGGCGCGGCGGAGGCGCCAAATGAGGGGCGGCGCCCCATCGCGGCAGAGAAGCGCCGGCGCTCCTGGGGGCCAACGAGGCTGCATACCATCCAACGGGGAACCTCGGGCCCACGGACCCCCCCATTGGGGGCCCGCTCACACATACCCGCCCCAGCCGGCCCGGCGAGAAAAAGACAGCAGACAGCAGACACAACACGCGCAAATCAAATGACCCCGTCAAAAAACCGCATCAATCAAGCGCAGAGAGAGAATGCTGTGGAGGAGAGAGAGGAGGAGAAGGAGGAGATGCGGAGAGGACGAGGGTGAGGGGAGGGTGATGAGAGGAGGATGAGAGGAGATCGGAGGCGGAGGCGGAGGCGGCGGAGGGATCAGCCGGTCGGCTGGCCGGGGGGCCTGCCGCCCAAGCAGCATTCGTTCTCCCAGGGGCGCTGGAAGGTCTTCAAGGCCATCTCCTCCGAGGTCGGCTGGGCCAGCCAGGCAGCCGAGAACCCCGCAGCCGAGGTGGGCGGACCCGCCGGGGCCACACAGGCCACACAGGCCCCGGGGCCGCCGCAGGGCAGGAAGGGGCAGGCAGCGCTCGGGGAAGATGAAAACGATGACGATGGCGAGGGGGCCGAGGGAGAAGCAGCCAACGTCCCGCAGCTTTTGCGGAGCTCGTCCAGGTACCATTTTGGGGGGCTAGAGCCCAACGGTTCGCCAGGTCAAGTGTGTTCCCATAACAAATTCAGTTGCAAGAAAAAAATGGGGACGGCCCTTTTGTTGGGCGGGGGAAACGAGAAACCACAGACCGGTGGCGGGTATTCCCGAGTTTTTCGACCGCCTCGATCCATTCGAGGGCGTTTGAATGTTCCCTTTTGAAACCCCCAGGCCGAGTATTCTAAAATACGGAAGTGTGACGAAAATCTGCCAATTTTTCTGGCAGACATTCAAGTAAACGATGAGATCTTGAAGTATTTCCTTGGGAACAAAGCCTTCAATCAGCGCCCGAACACGACTCGCTGTCATCGCAGGATGGAAGAGCCAGCATTCTGGATGGGCTTCACGAACAGCCGCGTCGCACTTGAGCAAAAGATCCCGACAATCTGGCGAGCGGGCGTTCCATTTTGCTGGGCGACCAGACATCCCCAACAGCGGAAAACGTCGGTCGGGCGGATCGCCAAGGTTATGCAGGCGTTTTCGGGGGTTCAGTCAGTGAACCCGATATCCCAGGCAGTCTCGCGCAATGACGCGAACGAAGACGACCAACAGACCATCCAACAGCACGAAAGAGCGACTTGGTTGCATGAATGGTAAGGCGGCGTTGAACATTACCACATGAGATAGAAATGTGTGACCCCAAGAAAAAAGGAAACGATGCCCTTTCAACGACATTCAAACGGCAGATGATGTTTGAACAGCCCACATCATTTTCAGTGCGGTTGCGAGAGGAGGTTGGCTCTGCTCCCCAAGGCCCCGGGCCCAACGGGGGGCGGTGCGGGGAGGGGAGGGGTGCGATGAGGGGAAGAATCTCTTCCTCACGTCTGGTGCGTCCAACGGCCGTGCGAAGGACGGGGCGCGACGGAAGAAGGACACGACACGATATTATTGTACTTGTCGAGCGGAGTCAGAGTACCCGTCCGTCCGTCCGTCCGTCCGTCCGTCCGTCCATCCGAAAACCCGAGAGCAAAAACACGGAGGTTCGTCTGTTATACACTACTGAGGGCCGTCTGTTATACAGGGAGGCACCGTCGGCGGGGGCTGGTTAGGCCCGGCGGGCGATGCAGTTGGCGGGCAGCCCCAGCTGGTCCTCGGCCGTGGAGAGGTGCATCCACTTGCGCATGGCCGCCACGATGTCCTGTGCCCCACCCCGGCCCACAGCCACAGCCCAGTCACGCCGCCACGGATCAGTCGAGGGTCAGTCGAGGGTCAGTCGAGGGTCAGTCGAGGGTCAGTCGAGGGTCAGTCGAGGGTCAGTCGAGGGTCAGTCGAGGGTCAGTCGAGGGTCAGTCGAGGGTCAGTCGAGGGTCAGTCGAGGGTCAGTCGAGGGTCATGGCGATGGCGGCGATGGGAGTGTTTGCGGTGATGAGACGACAACAACAACGCGAATTATTGGACGGCGCTTGGATGATTGGATGATGAGTGCTGCTGCTTGCTGATGATGGTGATGAAGGGACATGGGGCATGTGACATGGTAGGGAAGGGGGCACGGGGCAGGGAGCGAGTGGGGGAGTGGAAGGCGTGGCACGTAGGGGGGGTCAGTGGCCGCAGGGGAGGAGGGAGGGATGGCGACAGATGGGTGAGATGAGGTGCGTGTGACGCAGGGTGAGGGCACGGCGGGGGATGCAGGCAGTCCAGTAGTACGACGAGCACAAGCCGGATGGGGTGCTGCACAGGGGTTGGCGGTTGGAAGGGATGAGGCGTGCGAAGGTGTGGGTGATGACGAGAGCACAAGCCTGATGGGGTGCAGGGGGGGCTGGAAAGAGGCGGCGAGGCGACGCCAAAGACGATGCGATGATGCTGCTGGTGCTGGTGCTGGTGCTGATGGGTGCTGATGGGTGCTGATGGGTGCTGATGGGTGCTGATGGGTGCTGATGGGTGCTGATGGGTGCTGATGGGTGCTGATGGGTGCTGATGGGTGCTGATGGGTGCTGATGGGTGCTGATGGGTGATGATGGGTGCTGATACGGGAGAGGGGGTGGGGGTGGGGTGGGGGTGGGGGTGGGTGGGGTGGGGGGGGGGGGGGGGATGCCCTGTGTGTGTGTGCCGTGCCTGGGGCCGTGTGCGGTGCGGACCTCGTTATCGTTGTCGGTGACCCCGTTGGGGTTGGTGAAGAAACTTGACCTCGAAGGCGCGGTGCCGGGCGGGGTCCTTGTCCTTGATCAGGATGCTGCCCTGGTCGCCCATGTCCCGGCTGCTGCTGCCCGGGGTCTGCTGGTCTGTTGGGGGGGAGGGCGGAGGGGGTGAATTGTGGGGGTCAGGGTGACTGCTGCTGCCCGGGGTCTGCTGGTCTGTTGGGCAGGGAGGGCAGGGAGGGCAGGGGGTGGGGGGTTAGGGTGGGGGTTTAGGGTGGGCTGGCTGCTGCCCGGGTGGGGGACTGTGGGTCCCTGCCCCTGTCCCTGCCCTTGCCCTCCAGTGAAGGCATGGGGGCGCATGGGCGGGTGGTGCATGGCATGGGGGCGGGCGGTGCATGGCATGGGGGCGGGCGGTGCATGGCATGGCATGGGGGCGGGGAAGGGGCAGGGGCCATGGGAGGACCGTGGTCGTCGTTCTGGATGACCTTCCGCCAGGGCGAGTTCGACCCGCAGTCGGCGAAGGGCTCCTGGACGGCCGCCCCAGGATGGGCAGACACGGAGACAGAGACACAGAGAGACACAGAGACAGAGACACAGAGAGACACAGACACAGAGACACAGAGACACAGAGACAGAGGAAGATGAGGCGAAGGGCTCCTCATGACCTGGGCAGAGACAAGCCCCCAGAGGCAGACAGACAGATGCAGACAGACAGACAGTGGCAGCAGAGGCAGCCAGAGAGGGACTATGATACGAGGTTCCTGGCCCGCACGCGGGCCACCCGGACAGTCATGACTCCAGACAGACAGCCCCAAGACAGCCCCAAGACAGCCCCAAGACAGCCCCAAGACAGCCCCAAGACAGCCCCAAGACAGCCCCAAGACAGCCCCAAGACAGCCCCAAGACAGCCCCAAGACAGCCCCAAGACAGCCCCAAGACAGCCCCAAGACAGCCCCAAGACAGCCCCAAGACAGCCCCAAGACAGCCCCAAGACAGCCCCAAGACAGCCCCAAGACAGCCCCAAGACAGCCCCAAGACAGCCCCAAGACAGCCACAAGACAGCCCCAAGACAGCCCCAAGACAGCCACAAGACAGCCACAAGACAGCCCCAAGACAGCCACAAGACAGCCACAAGACAGCCACAAGACAGCCACAAGACAGCCACAAGACAGCCCCAAGACAGCCCCAAGAC
Source organism: Paratrimastix pyriformis (assembly GCA_027972325.1). NCBI lineage: Eukaryota > Preaxostyla > Paratrimastigidae > Paratrimastix > Paratrimastix pyriformis. The sequence continues at coordinate 72,637 of JAPMOS010000111.1, forward strand.
AGCCACAAGACAGCCCCAAGACAGCCCCAAGACAGCCCCAAGACAGCCACAAGACAGCCCCAAGACAGCCACAAGACAGGCACACAATAGACACGGACACACCATGGCGCACGGACCTTTGGGTCGCCCGAGTCCCAGATCTTGATCATGGTCACGCCCAGCCACACCAGCCACACACCGACACAGCCCAGACAGCCGCACCATGGCGCACGGACCTTTGGGTAGCCCGAGTCCCAGATCTTGATCTTGTCGACGTCCTCCTGGGTGAGGCCCGCCGCGCGCATCTTGGCCGCGAAGTCGGCGCCGTAGTTGTAGGGCGAGCTGGTGTCGCACATCAGCAGCGAGGCCTCCCCGCCCAGCAGCACCTCCAGCCACGCGATGAAGTCCTGCCACAGTCAGTGAGGGGTGTGGCGAGTGTGAGTGGGCGGTCAGGGACAGGATGGGACGGGAAGCCACGCGATGAAGTCCTGCCACAGTCAGTGAGGGGTGTGGCGAGTGGGCGGTCATGGACGGGACGGGAAGCCACGCGATGAAGTCCTGCCAGGGCCAGTGGGCGGTCAGGGGCGGTGAGTGGGCGGTGAGGGGTGTGGCGAGTGGGCGGTGAGGGGTGCGGCGAGTGGGCGGCCATGGACGGGACGGGAAGCCACGCGATGATGAAACTTGCCCTGGTCCTTGGCGATGGGAGGGGTGGGTGGGCGGGCGAGGGGCAGGGTGACGGGGCGGACCGCGGGCAGGGCGCCGCCCATGTTGCTCTTGAACTTTGCGAAGATGGCCGTCAGGTCGGCCGGTTGGATCTGCCGCCCCCCACGTCCGCCCGTCCGTCCGCCAGCCCGCCCACCCACCGCGCCAACACCGGCAGGAACGATGAGATGAGATGAGATGTAATCAAATGGAGAGGAGAGGCATGGGATGGGGGGCCAGGGTGGACGGGCGGGACGTGCATGGGGCATGGGCATGGGCATGGGGCATGGGCTGTGCTGTGGCTGTGCCTGGGGTGCGGACGTGCTTGGCTGTGGCTGTTGCATGGGCATGGGGCATGGGGCATGGGGCATGGGCAAGGAGGGGGTGCGGACGTGCTTGGCGGCGTCGATGCGGATGCCCGAGAAGCCGATGCCCATGAGGTCGCTGAAGTAGTCGGCGATGCGCTGCTGGACGTACTCGCGCTCGGTGTTCAGGTCGGCAAGCCCCACCAGCCACCTGGGCCATGCCCCACCAGCAGTGCGCGCACCCACACAGCCCCACCATACAGAGACGCGGTGATGAGGCAGAGCACCAGCCACATGACATGCCCACCAGCAGTGCACCCACACAGCCCCATCATCCAAATCATCATCATCATCACCATCGTCATCGTCATCATCATCCAGTCATCATCATCCAGTCATCATCATCATCATCATCATCATCATCATCATCATCATCATCATCATCATCATCATCATCATCATCATCATCATCATCATCATCATCATCATCATCATCATCCTCATCCTCATCATCATCAACCAATCATCATCATCATCATCATCATCAACCAATCATCATCATCATCATCATCATCAACCAATCATCATCATCATCATCATCATCATCATCATCATCATCGGCGCCACGACGATGAGGCAGGGAGGGCGGGAGGAGTGGAGGCTCGGTGTTCAAGTGGGCAAGCCCCACCAGCCACCGCGTCCCCGCCCCCTGATGTCGTCGCGGCAGGGCGATGGAGAGGCAGCAGGAGATAGGGTGGCGACCGCCCATGCACGCCACCAAGCCACAGGCCACAGGCGACCCCGCCAAAGGCCACGGATGCGTGTCCATGTGTGGTTGTGTGTGTGCATGATGCGTCTGTGCGCGTCTGTGTGCGTATGCGTGGATGTGTGTGCATGTGTGTGTGGCGGGCGGACCCGGCGTTGAGGATGAGGGGGTCGCTCCATGAGGAGAGGGGTGTGTGTGTGCATGTCTGTGTGGCGGACGGACCCGGCGTTGAGGATGAGGGGGTCGCTCCAGGAGGAGAGGGTCCGCTCGCAGTGGAAGTCCAGGGGCCCGTACGGCACGGCGGGGAACTCCTGGGTGGGGCTCAGGCCCGTGTTGTCGTTGTACAGGTAGGCGAACCCCTGCGCCCCCGTGCCCACCCCGTGCCCCCGTGCCCACCCAACGAGGAGCAGAGTCGAGGCGACGTGAGACCGGTGGTGGACAGGCGCCCATGCCCTCATGCCCCCATGATGCCCCCATGATGCCCCCCATGATGCCCCCATGATGCCCCCATGATGCCCCCCATGATGCCCTCATGCCCCCATGATGCCCCCATGATGCCCCCATGATGCCCCCCATGATGCCCCCATGATGCCCCCATGATGCCCTCATGCCCCCATGATGCCCCCATGATGCCCCCATGATGCCCCCCATGATGCCCTCATGCCCCCATGATGCCCCCATGATGCCCCATGATGCCCCATGCCCCATGATGCCCCATGATGCCCCCATGATGCCCCCATGATGCCCCCATGATGCCCCCATGATGCCCCATGATGCCCCCATGATGCCCCGCGATGCCCCCCATGATGCCCCTGCCCCATGATGCCCCATGATGCCCCCATGATGCCCCCATGATGCCCCTCCCCATGATGCCCCCATGATGCCCCCATGATGCCCCCATGATGCCCCCATGATGCCCCCATGATGCCCCCATGATGCCCTCATGCCCCCATGATGCCCCATGATGCCCCCATGATGCCCTCATGCCCCATGATGCCCCCATGATGCCCCATGATGCCCCCATGATGCCCCATGATGCCCCCATGATGCCCCCATGCCCCCCATGATGCCCCCATGATGCCCACATGATGCCCCCATGATGCCCCCATGATGCCCCCATGATGCCCCCATGATGCCCCCATGATGCCCCCATGATGCCCTCATGCCCCCATGATGCCCCCATGATGCCCCCCATGATGCCCCCATGATGCCCCCATGATGCCCTCATGCCCCATGATGCCCCCATGATGCCCCCCATGATGCCCCCCATGATGCCCCCATGATGCCCCCATGATGCCCCATGATGCCCCCATGATGCCCCCATGATGCCCTCATGCCCCCATGATGCCCCCATGATGCCCCCATGATGCCCCCCATGATGCCCCCATGATGCCCCCATGATGCCCCCATGATGCCCCATGATGCCCCCATGATGCCCCATGATGCCCCCATGATGCCCCCATGATGCCCCCATGATGCCCCCATGATGCCCCTCCCCATGATGCCCCCATGATGCCCCCATGATGCCCCCATGATGCCCCCATGATGCCCCCATGATGCCCCCATGATGCCCCCCATGATGCCCCCATGATGCCCTCATGCCCCATGATGCCCCCATGATGCCCCATGATGCCCCCATGATGCCCCCATGATGCCCCCATGATGCCCCCATGATGCCCCCATGATGCCCCCATGATGCCCCCATGATGCCCCCATGATGCCCCATGATGCCCCCATGATGCCCCCCATGATGCCCCCATGATGCCCCCCATGATGCCCCCATGATGCCCCCATGATGCCCCCCATGATGCCCCCATGATGCCCTCATGCCCCCATGATGCCCCCATGATGCCCCATGATGCCCCCATGATGCCCCATGATGCCCCCATGATGCCCCCATGATGCCCTCATGATGCCCCCATGATGCCCCATGATGCCCCCATGATGCCCCATGATGCCCCCATGATGCCCCATGATGCCCCATGATGCCCCCATGATGCCCCATGATGCCCCCATGATGCCCCCATGATGCCCCCATGCCCCCATGATGCCCCATGATGCCCCCATGATGCCCCATGATGCCCCCATGATGCCCCATGCCCCCCATGATGCCCCCCATGATGCCCCCCATGATGCCCTCATGCCCCCATGATGCCCCATGATGCCCCCATGATGCCCTCATGCCCCCATGATGCCCCCATGATGCCCCCATGATGCCCCCATGATGCCCTCATGCCCCCCATGATGCCCTCATGCCCCATGATTGGATGATGATGATGGTTGGATGATGGTGATGGTTGGATGACGGTGATGACTGGATGATGCTTGTGGTGGTGGTGATGATGCTTGTGGTAACGACCGGATGATGACCAATTGAATGACGATGCTGGTGGATGGCGGATGGTGGTGGATGGCAGATGGCAGATGGCAGATGGCGGATGGCGGGGGCTGGGGGGACCTGGGTGTAGAAGGGCGACGGGTCGGGGGCCGAGGAGTTCTTCTGGGGCCAGTACGCGCAGCCGGCGCCCCCGTTGCGGTGGTGCGGGTTGGCGTCGTTGCCGCTGCCCACCATGTGATTCACAACTGCCCACCCGCCCAGCCCACCCGCCCAGCCCGCCAGCCCCCCCCGAGAGAGACGTCGATGCGGAGGGGGCAGAGACCCAGTGGCCGATCAGCGACACGGACACGGAGGGGGGGCAGAGACCCAGTGGCCGATCCAGCAGCAGGGGCAGGCAGGGGCAGCAACGGTATGGGCAGCAGCATGGGCAGGGGCAGGGGCAGCAGCATGGGCAGGGGCAGGGGCAGGGGCAGGGGGCAGGGGCAGGGGCAGGGGCAGGGGCAGCAGCAGCAGGGGCAGCAGCAGCAGGGGCAGCAGGGGTATGGGCAGGGAGTGCGGGATCGTGGGTGGGGTGGGTGGGGGAGCGGCAGGGTGTGGGTGTGGTGTGGGCTGACGAACGGCATCGGCGTAGATGCGAGAAGGGGCATGGGCAGGGTGTGTGCATTTGTGTGCGGGTATGTGTGGGCTGACGGACCGGCATCGGCGTAGATGCGGACGCCGGCCTTGCGGCACGTGTTGATCATGTGGCGCAGCTCGTCCCGGGTGCCCATGCGGCCCTGCAGCCGGTAGCTGGCGGGCTGGTACATGAAGTACCACTGGGGGCGTGCGAAGAAGAGAGAGGTGATTGGACAAATGATGGCGATGATGGCGGGCTGGTACATGAAGTACCACTGCCCAGGGGATGCGAAGCGGAGGGATGATGATGATGATGATGATGATGATGATGGCGATGATGGCGATGATGATGCGGATGATTGGGTGATGATGGCCGGCTGGTTCCGTGATGGACCACGGAAATGGCGATGATGAGGATGATGAAGTGGCGGGTGATGATGGTGGGTGGCGGGGTGGCGGGTGGCTGGGGGCCCGACGGACGGGGTTGAGGTCGCCGTTGAAGGGCAGGTTGTAGGCCATGACCTGCTCGGTGGGCGGGAAGACCTTCACCCCCAGGTAGCCCATCCGGCCAAGGTCGGCGCACTCCTGCTCCAGCTCAGAGTACGGCCACCTGCAGCCCGCCACGCCCGCCACACAGTCGCACACAGCCACACCCCGCCACATCGTCCGCGCGGCGTCGTGTGAGGGGCAGCAGCGGGCGGGTGTGTCTGGTGGGCCCCACTGTGGTGCCCATGCGGTGCGGTGGGTTCGGGCAAGGCCGGCCTTGGCGCCAAAGGGGCGGTGGCGGCCGGCTGGTCGATGCGGGGTGTGAGGTGGTGTGTCTGCGTGGACGTGTGCGGGCTGCGTGTGGCGCATCGCCAGCCCGTTGTGAGCTGCCTGTGTCGCGGTGGATGGGGTGCGATCTGGGGTGTTGGCTGTGTCGCGGTGGATGGTGTGCGATCTGGGGTGTTGGCTGTGTCGCGGTGGATGGTGTGCGATCTGGGGTGTTGGCTGTGTCGCGGTGGATGGTGTGCGATCTGGGGTGTTGGCTGTGTCGCGGTGGATGGTGTGCGATCTGGGGTGTTGGCTGGGTCGCGGTGGATGGTGTGCGATCTGGGGTGTTGGCTGGGTCGCGGTGGATGGTGTGCGATCTGGGGTGTTGGCTGGGTCGCGGTGGATGGTGTGCGATCTGGGGTGTTGGCTGTGTCGCGGTGGATGGTGTGCGATCTGGGGTGTTGGCTGGGTCGCGGTGGATGGTGTGCGATCTGGGGTGTTGGCTGTGTCGCGGTGGATGGTGTGCGATCTGGGGTGTTGGCTGGGTCGCGGTGGATGGTGTGCGATCTGGGGTGTTGGCTGTGTCGCGGTGGATGGTGTGCGATCTGGGGTGTTGGCTGTGTCGCGGTGGATGGTGTGCGATCTGGGGTGTTGGCTGTGTCGCGGTGGATGGTGTGCGATCTGGGGTGTTGGCTGGGTCGCGGTGGATGGTGTGCGATCTGGGGTGTTGGCTGTGTCGCGGTGGATGGTGTGCGATCTGGGGTGTTGGCTGGGTCGCGGTGGATGGTGTGCGATCTGGGGTGTTGGCTGGGTCGCGGTGGATGGTGTGCGATCTGGGGTGTTGGCTGGGTCGCGGTGGATGGTGTGCGATCTGGGGTGTTGGCTGTGTCGCGGTGGATGGTGTGCGATCTGGGGTGTTGGCTGGGTCGCGGTGGATGGTGTGCGATCTGGGGTGTTGGCTGTGTCGCGGTGGATGGTGTGCGATCTGGGGTGTTGGCTGGGTCGCGGTGGATGGTGTGCGATCTGGGGTGTTGGCTGGGTCGCGGTGGATGGGGTGCGATCTGGGGTGTTGGCTGGGTCGCGGTGGATGGTGTGCGATCTGGGGTGTTGGCTGTGTCGCGGTGGATGGTGTGCGATCTGGGGTGTTGGCTGGGTCGCGGTGGATGGTGTGCGATCTGGGGTGTTGGCTGTGTCGCGGTGGATGGTGTGCGATCTGGGGTGTTGGCTGGGTCGCGGTGGATGGGGTGCGATCTGGGGTGTTGGCTGGGTCGCGGTGGATGGGGTGCATCTGGGGTGTGAGGCCGCGGCGCCATTCTGGCCGTGCGTATGTGCCATGTGTCTGTGCCATGTGTCTGTGCCATGTGTCTGTGCCATGTGTCTGTGCCATGTGTCTGTGCCATGTGTCTGTGCCATGTGTCTGTGCCATGCGTCTGTGCCATGCGTCTGTGCCATGCGTATGTGCCATGTGTCTGTGCCATGCGTATGTGCCATGTGTCTGTGCCATGCGTCTGTGCCATGTGTCTGTGCCATGTGTCTGTGCCATGCGTCTGTGCCATGTGTCTATGCCATGCGTATGTGCCATGTGTCTGTGCCATGTGTCTGTGCCATGTGTCTGTGCCATGCGTATGTGCCATGCGTATGTGCCATGTGTCTGTGCCATGCGTATGTGCCATGTGTCTGTGCCATGCGTATGTGCCATGTGTCTGTGCCATGTGTCTGTGCCATGTGTCTGTGCCATGTGTCTGTGCCATGTGTCTGTGCCATGTGTCTGTGCCATGCGTATGTGCCATGTGTCTGTGCCATGCGTATGTGCCATGTGTCTGTGCCATGTGTCTGTGCCATGTGTGTGTGCCATGCGTATGTGCCATGTGTCTGTGCCATGTGTCTGTGCCATGTGTCTGTGCCATGTGTCTGTGACATGTGTCTGTGCCATGTGTCTGTGACATGTGTCTGTGACATGTGTCTGTGACATGTGTCCGTCTGTGCCATGCGTATGTGTGTGGTGTGAGGCCGCGGACCCGAACATCTCGACGATGGCGCCCTTCTGGCCGTTGCGGTAGTCGCCGCCCAGGTTGGGCAGCGGGGCCGCGTTCCACATGAAATCCACGTCGTCCAGCACCAGCTTGTGCCCCTGCGAGCTGACGATCATCGTCTGTGCAGCCGCACCCAGCCAAGCCACAAGGCCCCCACGGCAGAGGCAGAGGCAGAGGCAGGGGAGGGGCGGGATGTGAGCGGGTCGGCCGACGCAAGCGAGGCGATGCCATGACGGGGCGCGCAGGACAGGCAGTCGGGGGCACGGCCGTCACGCATCATCATGCACGCATCCAGGCATCGGCATGGACATCGGGGGCCACACGGTCAGGGCATGGGCATGGGCATGGGCATGGGCATGGGCATGGGCATGGACATGGGCATGGGCATGGGCATGGGCATGGGCATGGGCATGGACAGGGCGGTGTGGGGTGTGTGGTTGGGGGCAGCGGGGGGGCAGGGGAGGGACCTTGAGGGGCTTGGCGTAGGAGGCGTCGAACATCTTGCCGTTGCTCGACTGGGCCACCCCGTCGAAGTAGTACGTCAGCCCCAGCGCCGCGTCCCGGGTGCTGCCAATCAGCAGCACCTTGGCAGACTGCAGCCCCCGGGGGCCGTTGGGCGGGAGAGGGGTGAGGTGAGATGAGGCGATGAGGTGGGAGAGGGGTGAGATGAGATGAGATGGGGCGATGAGGTGGGAGATGAGATGAGATGAGATGGGGCGATGAGGTGGGAGAGGGGTGGGGTGAGGAGGTGGGAGGAGGGCAGCCGGCGATTCCAGCAATCAGCGGCACCTTCCCGGCCGACTGTGCCCCCCGGGGGCGATTGGCGGGTGCGCCATGCAAGTATGCGGGGTGTGTGGCTGGCGGGTGTGGGGAGGGGCGGGGTGTGTGGAGGGGCGTGGGGCGGGCGACCTTGTGGTCGGGGGCGTAGAGGACGCGGGCGTATCCGGCCAGGGCGGCCATGTCCTGGTAGCTGGCAACCCAGTCGGCGCTCCCTGCGGGCCAGCCCCCCCAGTCCCCACCATCACCACCACAAGACACCACAAGACACCACAAGACACCACAAGACACCACAAGACACCACAAGACACCACAAGACACCACAAGACACCACAAGACACCACAAGACGCCACAAGACGCCACAAGACGCCACAAGACGCCACAAGACGCCACAAGACGCCACAAGACACCACCCGCAGCAGCAGCGGCAGCCACCAGGGAAGGAGCCGACGTCAGCGACATTGCCTTGGCCACGACCGATCGGCAGCGCCGCCCACCGCCCACCGCCCACCAGCCCGCCCACCGCCCACCGCCCACCGCCCACCGCCCACCGCCCACCGCCCACCGCCCACCGCCCACCGCCCACCGCCACCCAGCCGCAGCCGCAGCGCAGCGGGGGAAGGGGGCAGCGCGGCATGGGGGGCGGGCAGGAGAAGCGGACCGCGGACGGGGGTCTGCCAGCGGTGGGCCTCGAAGCTGTCGTCCGTCACGATGACCGACCCCTGCGACGACGGACCGAGGAAGAAGAGGGGAAAAAATAGATGAGCGCTCATCGAAAAAATCTCTCCCGCCGGAGTCGAACCAGCGACCTCAAGATTTCTGTATCACTACAGTCTCGCGCTCTAAACCATCTGAGCTAGGGAGAGTTATAGGCGACAACCACTGTCCGAACAACCTGAAACCATCACCAACACCCCATCGCCAGCCTGCCACCATCAGCCGCCTCAATCCCGGACCTGGCACTGGTTCTCGTGGAAGGTGTCGCATCCGGGCAGGGGGGGCCGCGGGCAGGAGCCCTGCTTGCAGGTCCCGTCGGGGCAGCTGCGCCAGCCGTGGGCCGTGTCGCAGGTGCGCAGGCAGGTCGAGTTGCCGCACACGGCGTACGTCACGCCCGGCTCGACGGCACACACCTGCCCCCGCCGCCAGCCGCCACCGCCAACCGTCAACCGTCAACCGCCAACCGCCACCACAGCCACCCGACGCGGGATGAGGAGGGCCAGGGAGTCAGGAGGAGCAGGGAGGATGTACAATGATGTACAGGGGTGGTATAACCAGGGGGGTCTACCCATGATGGGGCAGGGGGAATACGGGGATACCCACGATCGGGGCGGGGGCGTGGTGGGCGGGGCAGTGGCGACCTTGCCGCAGGCGCCGCAGTTCTTGTTGTCGTCGGCGGTGTTGGTGGCGCAGGGGCGGGTCGGGTCGCAGGTCGAGAAGCCCGTCTGGCACTGGCACTGGCCTGCAGAGCCCCACCAAGCGCAGAACGGCAAGCGCAAAACGACAAGCGGCAAACGGTGAGCCCGGCCAGGATGATGGCTCCGCTCCTGGGGGTCCGTGGGGGAGGCGATGAGGAGGATGGAGACGGACCATCGGCCGTGCAGGTACCGCGGTCGCTGCAGGGGTGGGCCGTTCCGCCAGGGCACACTGGAGAAGAGAACCCGGGGGGGATGATGGCTCGGCTGAGAGGGGAGACAGACTGCCGTCACAGGCGTAGCCCCAGTAGCCCTTGTTGCACTGGCAGCTGCCCGAGACGCAGGTGCCGTTCCCCGAGCAGACAACCCCACCGGGGGCGGGGCAGTCTGCATCATTTTGATTATGAGATGATGGTGGTGCCGAGGAAGGAGAAAAAATGCGAACCCGTTTGGATCTCGGTCAGCACGCCATTTTTCAGGGTGTATGTGCCGGCGTGGCTGGCCTTATAATTCTTGCCTAAAACAACAGCAGCAAGGAAGAAAAGAGAAGTCAGTGACTGCATGCAGAAAAAATGGGATGAGGCAGATACGGACCGCCGTTGTTGTCCCAATGGCCTTGGTTGTCGGTAAGAACGAATTCCAACGTGTTGACAGCGTTTGTGGTCTCAAACCACCACTCCGGAGCAGGATATTTGGGACTGCGAGAGGAAAAATCTGGTCTCTGCGCAGAGAAAAAATGGCAGACTTCGCTGATTTGCTCATTTGAATCCCAGGGACCGGCGTCCATCCCTTCCCGTCGGCGTTATAGTGCAGATAGACAGTGGACCAGGATGTGGTCGAGTAAAAAATGCTGGTGGCAGCCGATGCGACGGTAGCCAAGAGCAACACAGCAACAATGCTCTGCGTAAGGGAGTCAGCGTCAGGGGGGGCGGAAATCAAAAGCGAAAAGCCGGACCGCACGCATTATTCCGTTGTTGCACCTTGCCAGTGCTCCCCTGGGGTTTGGAGAAATCCGTTTCCGATTGAGCGGCCACTCAGAAGAAAAAGGTGCCGAGTTCTCGCCACCATCTGTGGGCGGGGAACGGGCTTCGGATCGATCTGAGACCCAAACCTGGAGTCGGATGGCAGCACAACAAAAGGAATTCGGAGATTGATCATTGGATGTTCGATTTTTCGAGCTCATCCTCCTCAGACCCGCACGCAGTCCGCCCCCTTGCGCCACCATAAATTATTAGCGTCTAGGCCCGAACAGAGTGCACGAGCCAAACCTCATGCCTCTTACAGCGCATGGGTGGCCCCCGTGATCTCCTCAGACTTGTCTACCAGTGACTGCCACTGCTCGGGAGTCAAAGAAATACCTGTAGACAACAGAGGTGATGTGATCGGTGTCCCGGTGAACACAGACCCTTCTTCCCGGGCTTCATCTCTCCGTCATCTTCGTAAAACTCTCGGATATCCACGTAGACACGACCTTTGAATTTGCGAACAGTCACAAATCTCTTCGATCCCTGCGGGGCGAACATGATGAGGGACACGCACGATTCGAAAGGCAAACGAACCAATTCGAATTTGAACTCATCCTCGTCATTCTTCTTGGATGGCCGAGCCTTCTTCGTCTCCTTTTTCTCTTCTTCGGGGTGTTCCTCTTCTTCCTTTTCGGGTGCCCGCTTCTTGGACTCGAGTTTCGCTTCTTCCATCTGCAGTTTGAAAGCTGGGGGGACACTCGCTATGCTGCTGTCAAGAACGCACGTCTGGCAGAGAATCTGTTGCCTTCACTCGATCTTCAAGATTCACTTGAACAACAACCAACACCAACGGACAGGAATCTCGGGTCTCAACAAATTCGAACAGAAGAGCAGAGATTGACCGCTCGATCCATACTGGCAGCCCATCGGACTCGGACCTTGCACCATTTACGCATGCCCGGTTGCGATCCCTGGCAGCCGTCGCGGTGCCCGCGCCTACCGACCGGCCAGTGCTGGGCTGCCGTGAGTGGCATGGGTCCCCGCAGAAACAAAAGGCAGCATGTGCTTGTATTCGCGGAATAGAACCGATTTCCGTTGCACGCAACTCCTCACGGGGTTCCGCAGCGGTCGTCAATCGGATTGGAATTTGCCGCTCGGAGATGTAAGCACGCCGCGGGCATACCATGGTGGTCTCGGATCTTCATTTTCGCCTTGAAATTTCTTGCCAAAACTGCTCCTAATAATATCTAACAATGGGTCCTCGGAAACCCAAAAAAATGAAGCTCGCCAGCCCCCAAACACAGAACACCGGAAAAACTGCGGATAGCCAGTGTCACCGCGGCCTGATGGATCCTGAGGGTTCGTTGCTTGGCTCCAGCGCTCCTGCCCCTCTGCCCCGTCGAATGATGGGCCGTCCTGGTGTCCCTTCGGCGCAACAGGCCGTTGGGAGCCCCGTGCCCTCTCAACAGATGCCCATCGGCAAGCCCCCACTTCCCCCAGCCGCTGCCCCCGCTCCTGCGCAGCCGGAATCGACTCGCCCCCCTCCTCTCCCCCAGCACTCATCTTCTCCAATCCGGCAACCGACGGCCCTCGAGTCGATGGCTGCCGTGACGGTCTGTTTATCTCCACGACAATCACGACGCCCTCTTCTGATGTCCCCCCCATGAACATCATAGGATGCGCTTCTCGATGAAGAGCCACCTCTTTTCATTGGTGTCGCAGGCGGCACGGCCAGTGGCAAAACCACTGTGTGCAGCCGCATCATTCAGAAGCTCCACGACGATGGGATCATCCGGCCCGACCAGAACGTGGTTGTGGTGTGCCAAGATAGTTTCTACCGGCCCCTCACTCCGGATCAGTCGGCCTTAGCCAAGAAGCAGCAGTTTAACTTCGATGTTCCTGTCTGTTTCTCCTCACACACCCCAAAGGACTCTCTTCATGACGCTCTCTTGCGCATGAGTAGAGCGCCTTTGATTTCCCTCTGCTCTTGACGACTCTTCAGGTCTGCCGGATTCCCCTGTCCCAACGATCGTGATGCTGACGTTTTCTTTTTTTTTTTTCTTCTCAGCGACTCCTCAAGCGGCAGCCGGTTGACATTCCCATTTACAATTTTGTCACTCACTCGCGCCACGAGTCGGTGCACCACATCGAGAGGTCTGTGTCGAACACAGCACCTTCCACTGGGCACCACCGCCACGTTTATTCCCACTGAAATCTTCCGCCTTCTTCTCTCTGGGCTCATTACCCTCCTGCTCTACGCTCACCCTCCTCACGGCGCTCACGGTTCTCATTGTCACCCCTCACTCTCTCGTTGCCCAGGGCGGACGTTGTCATTCTCGAGGGCATTCTGGCGCTGTTTGACGAGAGCATCGTGGGGATGATGTCCATGAAGCTCTTCGTCGAGGCGGACCCGGACGAGCGCCTGGCGCGGCGCATTGCCCGCGACACGGTCGAGCGCGGTCGCGAGCTGGGCGGCATCATTGCCCAGTACCTGACCTACGTCAAGCCCGCCTACGACCGGTACATCCTGCCCACCAAGGCCGTGGCGGACATTGTCATCCAGAAGGGCGGCGAGAACATGGTCGCGGTGAACCTCATCTGTGGCCACATCCGCCAGGCCCTCGACCGCCAGCGGCGCCGCCGCCAGGCCGGCCGGCAGCCCTCGCCGCCCCCACTGCTGGGCGCCTCGCCCGTCGTGGTCAACCTGCACTGAAGGGCACCGGCAGGCACGGCATGGCCCCGAGGTCCGAGGGTTCCTCGGCTCCTCCCCGCCTCCGCCTCCGTCCCCCCCTTCGCCTGGCTTGGCCTGTGAGCGCTGCCTGACTGATGCAAGTGATGAGCGCGTTGTCTCGCTCCTTCCTCTCGGGGGAGCACATATGTATCGGCACCGTCTCATGCTCCCCCCTGCACGCCTCGCCTTTCCTCAGCGGCTGGTCCGCGCGGGGGCGGCGGCGCGTCCGCTCGGCAGTGGCTGCTTCGGCGCGTCCGTCGCGCCATCCGTTTTTTTCGCCTTCCCGGTTTCCGTCACGGGCCCCTTCCTCTCCTCGCTTCTCCCCTCTTCGCGTCTCGGGCCTTTCCCTTTTTTTCCATCATCATCATCGATCTTGTTTTGAGCCTGATCGGGGCCGGCCATCCATCATCTGCTCTGGTGCCTGCCTGCCTGCCCGCTCGTCTGCTTTTCTCTCCGCGCCGCCATGGGGGACGCCTCTCTGGGCGCACTTTTCCCCTCCTCCTCCTCCCCCACCCCCCACCCCAATCTCCACAGGGACAAACCAAGCAGCAGCAGAATCTCGAGATTTTTTTAAGAAAAAGAAAAACCAAAACTACAAAACAACTCCAAAACAACAAAACCCCCATTCCTTTGGTGTTCGGTGTGTGTGTGGTCATCGCGTTCCGGTGGTTTGGTTTTTTTTTCCTTTCGCCTTTCCCTCCCCCTCCACCCTCCCTCCGGGGCGCGGCCCGTCTGGCTGGCCGGCTCGGGACCCCCCGATGCTCCTTGTTCGTCTGCCTTTGCGCTCCGTTCGTTCGTTCGTTCGTTCGGCTGGTGCTGTCGTGGGTGGGGATGGCTCCCCCGAGCCGGCACGGCAACATGCACCCGCCTCGACCGACCCGCAGATCATCGGATGGAAGGGAGAGCGCAGGGGGCCAGTTCAGTGCCCACAGCGCATACTGGGGGGGGGGGTTCTGGGGATGGAGAGAGGATGGGAGGCCCGCGCCGGTCCGGGTGGTCGGGCTCGGAACGTTGATGCTTATGTAAGGCGATCCGGTCGGTCCAGTCCGGGCCTCTTTCTTCTCGATTTGGGCAGGTGTTGGGGTGGCACCGACGAGGTCAGTCCGGCAGGGAGAAGCATGTCCGCTCGATTTCACCACCGCACATTTCTCCAGGAACCCCCGAAATCAAGATCAACTCAATGAGTGATGAAGGAAAGGCTCTCTTGGAATTACAGTTGGTGCCCCCGCAAGTTGTGTGCAACCTGCCGCCCTTCGAGGGCTATCTGATCATCGATTGCCGCTCTCAGGCCGAATTTGCTCTGGGCCACATTCAGACGGCTGTCTCCTTCCCGTACGATGGACCATTTCCAGAGCTCGGCGATCAACTCGACCAATTCCTCCGCGATCTCGAACGGCAATGCCTGCAGCCCGATCGTTGGGATCCGGTTGTCCTCTACGGGGACCCGACCTCACCCGCCGGTCCGTTGTTGTTTCACCCACACTCCTCAAGAAGAGCATCATCGGATGTTTTTTTTTTGTTTTGCATGTTCTCGGCCCCAGCCACCCGTCAGGTATCCCGGCTTGCCAAGCTGCTCGGCCTGGCCGTCTCGCGTCTGGGGGCCGGTCATCCGGCGACACCATGGCCCACATTCGCACGGGGCCTGGCGGCCACGGCACACCTGGTCTCCATCGCCGGGGGCTACCCGGCCTTCAGCCAACAGTACCCCTGGCTCTGCTGGCTGGCCGCCGACCCGGCCAGCCAGGAGATGCGCCCGATGCCGTACCATGTGGTCTCGCGCCACAGCAACCCGACCGAGGTGCCGCCCCGGATGCCCCTGGCCGGTGCGGCCCCCGGGGCGGGAGACCTCTTCCTGGGGGCGCGCAGCTTCGACCTGGCCGACCGGGCGGCCCTGGGCCGGATGGGGGTCACCCACCTGCTCATCGACGGCCCCGGCCAGGCCCCCGACTGGGGCACCCCGGCCCCGTGGCCCCCGGCCCTGCCCGGCCAGCCCGAGGGTCGGTCACAAGCCCGCACACGCCCCCCCGCACACGCCCCGTCCCTTTTCGCGGTTCCCTGTGTCGCCCTGTGTGGGGCCCGCTTTGGGCGGGGGCTGGCCTCCCTTGCCCCCTTTTCACGGGTCTCTGTGTGGACGTGTGGCGACCTTCCGTGGGGGGTGGCGTGTCCTTGGGGGGGGGTGGCGTGTCCTTGGGGTGACAGCCGACGAGCGGGTGCACCCTGGGCTGGTCTACCTGATGTGCGCCACGGCGCCCCCCGAGCCCCAGCAGGCCCAGGGCGGGGACGGGGACGGGGAGCCGAGCATGGGCCCCTGCTGGGACGCCACCAGCGCCTTCATCGAGGTCCGCACCGCACCCGCCCACATCACACACACACATCACACACACATCACACACACACGCATCACGCATCACGCATCACACATCACGCATCACGCATCACACACACACATCACACACATCACACATCACACATCACACACACACATCACACACATCACACATCACACATCACACATCACACATCACACACACATCACACATCACGCATCACACATCACACATCACACATCACACACACATCACGCACACCACATCCACCTCACATCACGCATCACGCATCACACACACACATCACACACATCACACATCACACATCACACACATCACACACATCACACATCACGCATCACACATCACACACGCATCACGCACACCACATCCACCTCACATCACCGCGTTGTGTGGCGCCGCCTCTGGTGGCTCGTCCTTGGGTTGGGCTGCCGGCTCGCCTTTTTCCCTTTCCGCTCCTGCCGCAGGGCGCCTGGCGGGCGGGGGGCCGGGTGCTGGTGCAGCTCCACGGGCGATCCAACAGCGCCGCCGTCATCATGGTCCGGCCCCAGGCCCCCACATCCTCCAGCCCCCACATAGCCCAGCCCCTCCTTGGCGGCTGGGTCCGGTTGTGCCCGTCTGGTGTGGCCGGGGCGGCTGCAAGCCTGGCCGATCGGCTGCCGGGGCTGGCTCCTTGGCGCCCGGTTTGATCGGGTCCCGTTGTACCCGTCTGGCGTGGCTGGGGGGCGCTGGGCTGCAGGCCTGGCTGATCGACTGCCGGGGGTGGAGCTTCGAGGCGGCCGCGGGCCTGCTGGCCACCTGCTGCCCGCTCATCGACCCGGCCCTCATCTGCGCCCGCCAGCTCCAGCAGCGGGCCGCGGCCCGGCCCGGCCGCCAGCACAACCCCAACCCCAACCCCAACCCCAACCCCAACCGCGCCCTGGCGGGGGGCGCGTCCGTCCCGGCGGCCATCTGCGCCCCACCCCCGACGGCCCTGTAAGATGACCGGGTAACATGGGCATGGGCATGGGCATGGGCATCTGCGCCCCACCCCCGACGGCCCTGTAAGAGGACGAACAGCAACATCAACATCAGCATCAGCATCAACATGCGGCCTGAAGGCGGCCATCCTGGAAGAGGGCCGCAACATGTGGCCCGATGGCTCTGGAACATGATCATCGGATGTAACATAGGCATGGGCATGGGCATGGGCATGGGCATCATGGGCATGGGCATGGGCATCATGGGCATGGGCATCATGGGCATGGGCATCATGGGCATGGGCATCATGGGCATGGGCATACGGCGAGGCGGCGGCATCGGCGGCGGCATCCCCTCCTCCTCCCCCCCTCCTTCCTGGCGACCAGAGTGAGGAGAGGGTGGCTCGGTTCGGAAGATGAGAGAGCGCCTGGTCAACCACAGAAAGCCGCTCTGAAACGGCCGCCTGAAACGCAAATCAAAAAGGTATCCGGTTCCACTGAGGATTGAACTCAGGACCTCCCGGTTAACAGCCGAGCGCTCTGCCAACTGAGCCATGGAACCGATCGATAAAAACATCAGATGGCATGAATCGTTCACATCATAAGCGCCTGATATTCTTGGCTTGTTTCAGGGCAGGGGGGGACGACACTCCACACCGCCCCGCTCTGCTGCCGCCACGTCCGTGCGGCGTCATCTGCTGCGCGGACAATTGGGCGATTGACGGGCCCTTCTCTCGCAAAAAGCCAGCGAACGAGTCATACACGACCATGCAGTGCGGAAGGTGGCACAATGGGCCAGGCTGAAAGACCGACCGCTTCAACGGGGCCCGAGCAGCCCAGAAATTTATGGGATCTTTTGAACAATGAGTTATTCGGTATGTCTGTCGTGTCGTCGTGCACCAGCGTGTGGGTGGGAGGCCATTGACAGCCTTCACAAAGGCGAGCACATGCACCAGCCAATTCAACCAGACGACGAAGGGAATGTTGGAGATTGTGATGGGTTTGTCTCAAACATGGAGTGTCCAAAGGCGAGGGGCGAGGGCGCATACAACAACACATCGGACAAAAAATCGCGAGACATGAGGAATCAGGGACTTCACGGGAAAGACAAGGAGGAAGAGGGCATATAGGATGAGTTGGAGCCAAACCCCAGATTCTCACTTTTTTTTTTATCCAACGAGGCTGCACTCACACGATCCGTTTTGTACTTTTTAGTGCCGCCCCTCAGGACCCGTACGGGCGACATCAACGTCGGAGGGCCAGGCACTCTTTTTGACAATTTACAGTGATGGCAATGAAATTGCTATTCCTCTGTCTCCTTGCCTCCACCGCTCTTGCAGCAAATTATCTTGGGGCATACACCCCATTCCAGCAACGACGTTACTATGTGGGGGCACCGTTTCGGGGTCGCACATTCGATACTGCCCTCCAGGTTTCGTATGCCACGCTTCGCCGCAAGAATGAGCCGCATTACGCCGGACTGTCTCCGGTGGTCAGCACGGCACCTAGTTCCCGTTACTCTGTGGATATCCGTGATGGGGGCAGAACCCCCTTGCTCCGGGGAAGCGCCCCCACGGACCCCACCATCATCCCAGACACCCCGCAGCGGATCCGCAGCGTCGACACGGTGCTGGGTCTGGTGGCCTTCAAGGACTTCGGCCGGAAGGTTGCTCTGAAGGGTCTCATTGCCGTGGCCAACGAGTACGGGGCCACGTGTCCTCCACCACCGCCCACCGAATGTCCGACTCCGGCCGTCTTTTGTTTGGTGCCCTAACGCAAAGGCAAAAACAAAAAAATGGCGCGTCTGTTCCTCCGTACGAGACACCACCATTCTCGGGATGAGAGGAGACACGATAAAGAAAAAGAAATGAGGCATAACGACGGGGGCGAGCAATCCCGCGAGGGATCGACCAGGCGTTAATGACCCCGGCCACCGCGCCCGCCGCCGCGCCCACCCCGGCCGCCACCGCGCCCGCCGCGACCACCACCACGGCCACCGCGCCCACCGCCGCCCCGGCCACCACGCCCGCCACCGCGCCCGCCGCCACCCGGGCTGGCACCCCGTCCACGCCCGCCACCGCCACCCCGGCCACCGCGCCCGGCGCCGCCTCTGCCGCCCCGGCCATCGCGCTGGCGCTGCTTGTCCCGTGCGTGGAGCTGGAGGGACTGCTTGCGGTGGTGCTCCTTGAGCATCGTCTGGGGGCTCTTCACCTCGTCCTTCACCGGCCGGCCCCCCCGGCTGGCGCTCCGGCCCCCGCGGCCTCCCCGGCCCCCGCGGGCCCCGGGGCTCTGGCTCCGCCCCCGCTTGCTGCCCGCCTCCGGGCCGGCGGACTCGTCCCGGCCTGCCGGTCGTGAGGAACATGGAGGCGCCGAGGCAGGGCCAGGGAAAAAGGAAGGTGAGTCGTGAGGAACATGGAGGCGCCGAGGCAGGGCCAGGGAAGAAGGAAAGGTGAGTCGAGACGTCATGGGCATGGGCATGGGCATGGGCATGGGCATGGGCATGGGCATGGGCATGGGCATGGGCATGGGCATGAGCATGGGCATGGGCATGGGCAGGCGGGCAGGGGGCCGTTGGGCGACCCGCGGACCGTGCTTGGCACCTCGGCCGCCTCGGCCGCCCCGGCCGCCCCGACCGCCCCTCCCACCGCGGCGCCCCCGAGCGCCCTGGTCGCCCTCGGCCTCGCCCCCCGAGCCGGCGCCCTCCTCGGGGTCCTCGAAGGTCACCGTCCGCATGGCGCCCCCGTAGCTGCCGCCCGGCAGCACCCCGTGGCGCACCCGCGTGCCGCCGCTGGGCTCGTCCGCCTCGGCCGCGGGGCGCCGTCCTCGAGCTCGCCCACCCGGGGGATGCGCCGGTGGGTCTTCCGCTGCCAGTCCGAGTACAGCCCCGTCGCCTGGCCGGCCCTGGACGTGGACGTGGACGTGGACACGGCCACCGCCACGCAGACCACCACAACCCAACCCAACGGGATGGACGGTCAGCGCCCTCGTCACCAAGCGGGCGGGCTGCGGTGGGAGGCCCGATCGGGCGGCCCGGCGAGGCAGGCGAGGCGTGGCGGGGAGGGCGAGGCATGGCGGGGAGAGCATGGGGGGACAGAGCAGTAGGGCGCGGGGAGGGCAGGGGGAGGGCAGGGGGGGGGGAGACCCCTGGACGCGTGTGCCCGACTCGGTGCGGTTCTTGATGGCCTGCTTGACGAGGCTGTTCTGCTGCTCCTGGACCATCACGTAGCGCATCCGCTTGCGGTCCCACTTGCGCTTCTGGGCCTGCTTCAGCATCCCCGACGACTGCACCGCCCGCCCCCGCCCCCCGCCCACCAAACATCCAACATGGCCGCATGCATCAGCGCGGCAGCAGGGAAGGCGGGAGGAAGGGAAGGTCCGCAAGGCGGGGGCGCGGGGAGGGGAAAAGGCGGGAGGCGCGGGGCGGGGCGGGGCGTGGCGGTGTGTCTGCGTGCGGAGCCAAGGGGCCGGCCCATCGGCCAGGGGCGGTGTGTGTGTCTGTGGGGTGCGGACCCCATCGTCAGGGGCGGTGTGTCTGTGGGGTGCGGACCTCATCGGCGCCGAGGTCCATGACGGCCTCCTGCAGCTGGAGCAGCCCCGTGCCGCCCAGGCCCAGCGAGAGGGCGTCCTCCCGGGAGCGGGACGGGGGCGGCTGGTCGCGGATGTAGAACTCCTCGTCCCGGTGCCAGCTCGCACCCCGCTTGGCCCGCCCGCCCCTGGCAGCCGACCCCGCAGCCCTCTCGGTGGCATCGGCATCAGCGTCATCGGCATCGGCCTCATCGGCCTCATCGGCATCGGCATCAGCATCAGCATCATCGGCGTCATCAGCATCGTCGGCCTGGCCCTCATCGGAGCTGTCCAGCCATCCCCGGGAGCGCCCCCGCGTGGGATCATCAGACCGGGCCGCGTTCGGGTTCGGGTTTGGGTGGAGCGGGCCATGGGCATGGGGGCATGGCCGCATGGAGGGGACAAGGGACAAGGGGGGCGAGACAAGGGGCCGTGGCTGGGCGGCCGACCTGGGCTCCTCCTCCTGGGCGGCCTCACCGGCATCATCGGGGGCGTCGCCATCATCGGGGGCGTCGTCGGCGTCCATCTCGGAGTCGGCCCGGGCGAAGGCGGCCTCCAGCTCCCCCGCATCCACCTCGTCCCCGTCCCCGTCTCCGTCCCCGTCCGCAGCCTCGGCCTCGGCGCCCTGGGCACCGCTTGCCGATGCCGATGCGGGGCTGGGTGCGGGCTCCTCGTCCGACCCGGCACGCTGGCCGTCCCGCTCGGCCTTCTCTGCAGCACCGGCCCGCCCCCGCGCCCCCACATAGATACACAGACACAGACACAGACACATACACATACACATACACATACACAGATACATACACAGACACAGACGACACATACACATACACATACACATACACAGATGCCCGAGCGAGGCCCCCGGAATGGAATGAGCCACCAGTCCCCGTCCCCGTCCCCGTCCCCGTCCCCGTCCCCGTCCCCGTCCCCGTCCCCGTCCCCGTCCCCGTCCCCGTCCCCGTCCCCGTCCCCGTCCCCGTCACCACCCGCGGCCGAGTGGGCCTGCTGTGGGTGCGGCGGGCACTGGAGCAGCATCAGCATCAGCATCAGCATCAGCATCAGCATCAGCATCAGCATCAGCATCAGCATCAGCAGCATCAGGGCGATGTGGGTGCGATGTGGGGGCGCGGGGGGCGGCGGACCCTTGGCGGCGGCGAGCTTGGCCTGCTGCTGCTGGGAGCGGAGGGTCTGCATGGCGGCCAGCATCCGCTTCTGGATGGGCGTCAGCCGCTTGGCCATCAGCGCCGTCAGCTGCCCCCACACCCACCCACACACGCCCGTCATGGCCCCAGCACCGAAGAGGTGAGGATGGAGATGGGGCGATGGAGATGGGGCGGGGAGGTGGGGCGGGGGAGGTGGGGCGGTGGGGGTGGAGGTGGGGCGATGGAGGTGGGGCGATGGAGGTGGGGCGATGGAGGTGGAGGTGGGGCGGTGGGGGTGGAGGTGGGGCGGTGGGGGTGGAGGTGGGGCGATGGAGGTGGAGGTGGGGCGATGGAGGTGGAGGTGGAGGTGGGGCGATGGAGGTGGAGGTGGGGCTGTGGAGGGGTCGGCGGGGCGGCGGGGACCTCGAGGGCCGAGTGGGCCGGGTGGTAGGCGTGGATGGCATCGAGGACGGCCCGCCGGCTCATCTCGGCCGTGGCCAGCCCCTGAAGGGTGGGCCCGCTGGCGCTCCCTGCCGGGCGGGGACACGCAGTGCCGCCACAGCCAGCAGAGGAAAGGATGATGAGCCAGCAGTGGAACAAAAGGATGAAGCGGCGTGCAGGCTGCGGGGATGAGGCGCTAGAGTGCAGATGGCGCCCCCATGGTGCAGATGGCGCCACCATGGTGCAGATGGCGCCCCCATGGTGCAGATGGCGCCCCCATGGTGCAGATGGCGCCCCCATGGTGCAGATGGCGCCCCCATGGTGCAGATGGTGCCGCCCGGGGCCGGCCCGCACCGAAGGCCCGCCAGAGCACCCGACCGAGTGACCACCGCCCACATGAGCACCCCAAGGGACCGAGGCCCACCGAGCCGAGCCCCCCGGCCGGCCGGCCGACGGACCCTGGGCCGCCCCCGCGGCGGCGGCCTCCTGGGAGATGCCCAGGCACTTGAGGACCAGCAGCGGGTGGTAGGGCATCTGCGAGATGGCCTCCCCGAAGAGCTCACGCACCCGCCCGAAGCTCGCTGTCAAGGGGTAAGGGGTAAGGGGTAGTGGGTAAGGGGTAAGGGGGCTGATGATGATAAAGAGCTCACGCACCCGCCCGAAGCTCGCTGTCATGTTGGTGGGGTGGTGGTGGTGGTGGTGGTGGTGGTGGTGGTGGTGGTGGTGGTGGTCGAGGATGAGCCCATGGGGTGTCTCGGGGACGATGATGGTGGTGGTGGTGAGCCCATGGGGCCTCTCGGGGGCTGAGGGCGCCAACGCGGTCAACTGCGGCAGCATCTGTCCGGCATCACACGGTGCCCTCGCTCGAGGGGTCAGGGGCACGGGGCTTGGGGCTTGGGGGCACGGGGCATGGGGCAGGCGAACCGGGGCTGGCCTTGGGGCGGGTGACGCGGTAGTGCTTGAAGGCGTTGGCGGCGACGCGCTGCATGGCTGCGAGCTCGCTGGTGGCCAGGGCGCGGAGGGACTCGAGGGCCGGCTCGAGGAGCACCCCCGGCACGGTCCCGCAGACGAAGCCCTGCCGGTCGGCCCCCAGGAAGGCCGCCGCCTGGCCGACATCGGCCGTGGGGGGCGCCACCCGGATGGGGCGCCCCAGGAAGAGGGCCAGGTCGACCAGGAAGGGCAGCTCGTCGTAGGTCAGCAGCGAGTGGGCGGCCCCCGTGCGCCCCGCCCGGGCCGTGCGGCCCACCCGATGGACGAACAGCTTGGGCTTGGCCGGGAAGTCGAAGTTGATCACGAGGTCCAGCAGCGGGATGTCTGCACGGGTCACGAGGGGGTGGGTGGGGGTGGGTGGGGGAGGCATGAGCCGAAGGGGAGCGCAGGGTCCAGCAGCGGGATGTCTGCACGGGTCACGAATCGCGGACGCGGACCGAGTGGGTATCCACGGGGGCGCATGGGGGCGCATGGGGGCGCATGGGGGCATGGGGAGGCATGGGGAGGCATGACGGGGGCGCATGCGGACCGAGGCCGCGTGCGGCGAGGTCGGTGACGACGAGGACGGCGGCCTTCTTGGCGCGGAAGCGGGCGATGTTGATCTTCTGTGCGGTCATGTCCATCGTCCCGTAGGCGCAGCACGAGGCCACCCCCGACCGGCGCAGCAGCTCGTTGAGGAACTCCACGTGGTGCCTGCACACGGCCACCGCCCGGACGCCCACACGGCGGGTGGGGCGCAGAGGGGAACCGAGGGTCAGTGGCGCGCCCAAGCCCAGCCCAGCCCAACAAGGGGGTGGATTGCGGTGGTGGGGGCGGTGTGGCGAGATGCGGGGCTGGGACCTTGTCGAGGCGAAGACGATGGCCTGGGTGTGGTACAGGCGGTCGGGCAGGGGGCGCCGCTCTATGGCGGGCTGCTCGTCGTCCCGGGGCTGCTCGCCCAGCTGCATCAGCTGCCGCAGCAACACCAGCAGGGCCCCGTACTTCTCCTCCTGGCGCACCGGGTAGAAGTGCACCGACAGCTCGGGCGAGATGCTCTGCTCCACGTCCAGCCGCACCATCTCCGGCTCCTGCACACACACACACACACACACACACACACACACACACACACACACATCACACACACACATCACACACACACACACACACACACACACACACACACACACACACACACACACACACACACACACACACACACACACACACACACACACACACATCACACACATCACACACATCACACACATCACACATCACATCACACACATCACACACATCACACATCACATCACACACATCACATCACACACATCACACATCACACACATCACACACACACACACACACACACACACACACACACACACACACACACACACACACACACACACACACACACACACACACACACACACACACACACACACACACACACACACACACACACACACACACACACACACACACACACACACACACACACACACACACACACACACACACACACACACACACACACACACACACACACACACACACACACACACACACACACACACACACACACACACACACACACACACACACACACACACACACACACACACACACACACACACACACACCCAGCCGCGGCCGCCCACCAGCACACGCCAGCGCCAGCCCACCCACAGACCGCCCCGCAGAGGATGGCCAGCAAATGGGACAGCAGGTGAGGCGGGGCATCCCGGATGGTCAGCAAAACGGGGCAGGCGGGCTGGGGTGCGGTGGTGGTGGTGGCGGCGGCGGCGGTGTGTGCGGGCCTTGAGGCCGGCCCGTGCGAACTGGGCCACGGCTGCGGGCATGGTGGCCGAGAAGAGGGCCGACTGGCGCGTGGGTGGCATGCGGGCGATGATCTCGTTGATCTGCGGGGCGAAGCCCTGCTCGAAGAGGCTGCACACCCCGCCACACAGCCACAGCCGCGACACTTCATGAGCACGATGGGGCAGGCGGGGCACGGGCGGACTGTGGGCAGAGGGGAAGGGAGGGAGGGGAGGGAGGGGAGGGGAGGGGCCGGCGCGGACTGGTCGGCCTCATCGAAGACGACCATCTCGACGGCCGACAGGGTCATCTCGGTCTCCACCAGGTGGTGCAGCAGCCGACCCGGCGAGGCAATCAAACTGCCACACACCCACGCCCCCACGCCCGCCCGCCCATCACACCCGCCCGGCCACACGACAGGACGGTGAGGCAGCGGTGGCGTGGCAGCGGTGGCGTGGCGGCAGCGGTGGCGGCGGCGGGCGGGAGGGGCTGTGTGTGTGTGTGTGGGTGCGTGGCAGGCGCAGACACGTCGGGGTTGTCGGCCAGCTGGGCGAACTGGGCCTCGAGGCTCTCGCCGCCGATCAGGGCGCACACCCGCAGGTCCAGGAAGCGGCTCAGCTGCTGGAAGAACTTCTGCGTCTGCAGGGCCAGCTCGCGGGTGGGCGACAGGATCACCGCCCGCACCCCGATCTGCATTCCCCCGGCATCCCACCCGCCAGACCGAACACAGGGACAAGCGGGGTGAGCGGCTACCGGACGGGGGGGAGAGAGGGAGGGAGGGAGATTCCTGGCGGACCTTGGTGGCGTGAACCTTGAGCTTCTCAATGAGCGGAATCAGGAAGGCAGCCGTCTTACCGGAACCCGTGCGTGCCATGGCCACCAGGTCCGAGCCCCGCATGAGAATGGGAATGGCCTTGCGTTGAATGGGTGTTGGCACACGAAAACCCTTCTTAAGAATGGCTTTCAAAACTTCGTGCGAAAGGCCTGTCGAGAGACCGGGCGGGACACAGGGGAGGGACACGGGGAAAGGATAGTGAGATCGTTGCGATATTTGTGGTCCCCCCGCAATTGATGTCACCCCCCAAGTGCAGTGTGAGGACAGACCCATCGACTGGAACCCTCCTCCCTTTTTCTTCTGCGTGGGCCTGCTCTCTTTCTCCATGCCGTAACTTGAACGGGATAACCCCCTGGGCAAGATCGGCTAAGCTCCTCTAAAACGGCAACTTTGGATGAGCGTTTGCCTCAAGATCTTCCAACCCAATGCGCACGAAAAGAAAATTCGAGCCATGTGTTACGGGTTTCGGGGCCTGACCCGGAATATTTTCACAGCGGGAGAAGATTCTCTCATCAAGATGTGGGACTGGCAACCCGATAGCATCCGACTGGTCACCGAGTTGGTCGCCCATGTGGGGTGGTCTGTGTCCCCGCCCGAGGAGCTCACCCGATTTGTCTGCGTGCACTACTACCGCTCATCAGGGTGACCGATCTGTTGTACATTCCCGAGTACACCTATCTCGTCAGCTGCGGGATGGACCAGACGATCTGCATCTGGGACGTTGTGGGGAGCGCGTTGCTGAAGCAGTTCAAGACGGACACCCCCATCCTGGGGATGGCCTTCTGCCGGGTCAAGTCGATGCTGGTCTGCGGGACCAAGGCCGGGGTGCAGCTCTTCTACGTGCACCACCACCCGCCCTACATCCTGGCCGCCCAGCCCCCGCCACGGTCGCTCGGCCCTCCCTCCCTTCCCCCCTTCCACCCTCCCCCTTCCGCCACCCTCCCCCTTCCGCCACCCTCCCCCCGGCCGCCCCGGCACCGCAGCCATGCCCCGCGCGCTCACCCCGGGATCCGTCTGCTGGCCCCTCCGCTCCACTGCGACTGCGACTGCGACTGTGCAGCTCCAAGGCGGGCCACGGTCAGGCCGCCTCGGCGTTGCTGTCGGCCCGGCTGCAGCAGCAGCAGCAGGGGCAGCCCAGCGACCTCGGGCCCGCAAACCCCGCCGCCACCATCGGTCAGTCCCCCGCCCCGCACAGCCCCCCGGCCGCACCGCCCCCGGCCGCCACGCCCCCCGGCCCACGGCCCGACGGTCAGGGCTGCGATGAGATGCGCGCAGCGCGTGCCCACGCGAAGGCTCCGTCCCGCCCCTCGCATTCACTCCCGCCTCCCGCCTCCCGTCACCCGCCTCCCGCCACGCACGGAATGATGGCTGAGACACGGTATTCGTTGGCCTGTGGGTCGGGCAGGGCGGGTGGGCGACCTGGCCGCACACGAGTGGGAGGCCCTCGCCACCGAGCAGGGTCCGCGCCCCATCCGCGCCCTCTCCTCTCCTCTCCTCCCCTCCACACACATCCCGTTCGCCCATCCACAGCCACACAGCCATCTCCTCTCCTCTCCTCCCCTCCACACACATCCCGTTCGCCCATCCACAGCCACACAGCCATCTCCGCCCCTCCTCACCACTCCCTTTGGGCCTGCCGGCTGGGGCGCGTGGGCGTGGGGGTGGCGGCATTGGCAGCGGCCAAGCGGATCCCGGAGGCGGCCGACCTCTACCACGCCCACCACCAGGCCGCCAACACCGAGGGCCCCCGCAGCAAGCGTCCGCACCGCCACCTCCACCATTCCTCGATCGCCCCCATCGGCCCCTCCTTTGCGGCCACTCCTTGCACTGCTTTGCGGCCACTCTTTGCGTGCACTGCTTTGCGGCCACTCCTCTCCTTGCACTGCTTTGCGGCCGCTCCTCTCCTTGCACTGCTTTGCGGCCACTCCTCTCCTTGCACTGCTTTGCGGCCACTCCTCTCCTTGCACTGCTTTGCGGCTGACCGCCTGCTGGATGCCGGTGGGTGCGTGGGCGGGCTGGCGGGCTGGCGGGCTGGTTGGCTGGCAGCGCGGGCGCTGCGGGCTGACCTGAAGACGCTGCTCTCGCTGCCCGAGTGCCGCACCCGGCCCAGCCCCGGCGCCCTCAAGCTCCCATACGCGGCCCGGGCCACCAGGGGTCCCTCCACCGGTCCGCACCCTGTGCCTGCGCGCCCTTCTCCCGAGCCTGCCGCCGCCGCGGCAGGGGCATGCCATCGTGCTCCGGGGGCTGCTCCGGGGGCTGCTCCGGGGGCTGCTCCGGGGGCTGCTCCGGGGGCTGCTCCGGGGGCTGCTCCGGGGGCTGCTCCGGGGGCTGCTCCGGGGGCTGCTCCGGGGGCTGCTCCGGGGGCTGCCCACGGCGGCGACTGGGGTGGCTGCGTGGCGGCGACTGGGGTGGCTGCGTGGCGGCGACTGGGGTGGCTGCGTGGCGGCGACTGGGGTGGCTGCCTGGCGGCGACTGGGGTGGCTGCGTGGCGGCGGTCTCACGGCCATGCGGCGGATGCTGTGCAGGGCGCGGGTCGCCCAGCCCGCCCCCCTCGACCGCCCGTGTCACCTCGCCGGCCCCCTCGCCGGCACCCTCGGCCGGGGCCGGGTCACCGCCTGGCGGGGCGACGGGCGACAGCCCCGGCAGCCCGGGCAGCCCCCCCAGCGGCGGGTCCGGGCCGGCCACCAGCCGCGGGAGCCGCATCCTGCGCGGGCCGCCCCTGGGGCGCAGCAGCGAGCGCAGCTGGTGCGACTTCCGCGGCACGGTGGAGCACGTCCAGTGCCCACACCCCGGCAAGCGGGTCCGTCCCCACGCCCTTCCCACCCGGCTGCGGCCACACGGCATAGGGCACAACCCGGGCACCGCTGAGAGGCTGGCGGCTGTGACTGATGGCTGTGACTGGCGGCTGTGACTGACGGCTGGGGCTGGCGGGGGGCCTGGCGGGGGGCAGGTGTACTGCGTGCTGGACCAGGTCAACATCGCGGCCTTCGACCTGGACTCGGAGGAGCAGGCCCTCTACTACCCGGCCGCCCACCGTGCGGGCATCTGCCTGCTCTTCGTCGACCCCCAGGCGGGCATCCTCTCAGGTCCGGCCCCGGACCCCCCCCCCCCCCCCCCGGCCCTGCAGCGCCATCCGAACGCCCGCTCGCCCAGCCTCCCCGGCCCGTGGACGGGGAGTCACGTCTGCCTGTGCCTGTGCCTGTGCCTGTGCCTGTGCCTGTGCCTGTGCCTGTGCCTGTGCCTGTGCCTGTGTGTCTGGGTGCAGGCTCGTTCGACAAGACGGTCAGGCTGTGGCCGCTGATCCCGGCCGCGGCGGGGGCGGGGCGTGCCGGGGCGGCCCCCCAGCTGGCCTTCGAGGAGGCCCCGACGGGCGTCTGCCCCATGGAGCCCATCGTGCGGCCCCTGCGCCACCCGCCCCCGCCCGAGCTCGACCCCAACGGCACCCTCAACCCCATCGCCGCCCGCCGGGCGGCCCGCGGGGGCAGCAGCGCGCCCCGGGGGGATGTCGACGCGCTGCTGGGGGGCCTGGCCCTGGCCGGCGGGGGCCCCGGGGCCGACGGGGGGCGGGGGGCCCAGGAGGAGCTGCAGCGGGCGGTGGCGCCCCGAGCCCTCTGGATCGCCGCCAACCAGCCCGCGCCCCTCGTCTGGGACTACCGCACACAGACTGACGTCCGTCGGCCCGAACGGGCCTCGGGGCTCGGGGGCTCGGGGACTCGGGGCTCGGGGGCTCGGGGACTCGGGGACTCGGGGGCTCGGGGGCTCGGGGGATCGGGGGATCGGGGGATCGGGGGATCGGGGGATCGGGGGATCGGGGATCGGGGATCGGGGGCTCGGGGGCTCGGGGGTTTGCCTCGACCTCCACGATGCCCATCGGCCTGGGGGTTCCTTGGCGCCGTGCCCGTTGCTCATCTGTTGCTGCTGCTTCGGTGTGCCGGTGCCGGGCGGGGGTGCAGGTGAGCGAGTACGTGGACATCCCGCTGCCCGACCCGGACCTTCCCTTCCCCAGCGGGCCCGGCGGGGCGGGGCGGCCAGCCAGCAGCCCGGCGGCACGGCGGCCCCCAGCTCGCCCTCCCTGGGGGGCCCCGGGCAGGCTGGTTCGCCCGCCCGGCCGGTGGGTCCGCCCCGGCCGCGGGGCCACCCCGGGGCTGGCGGGACCCCTTCCACGGGGCGGCCTGCCCCACCGGCTGCAGCGGCTGCTGTACTGCCCCGAGAGCCACCAGGTGCTGGCCACGACCTCCCGCCGGGCCCTCGTCGTCTGGGAGCACCACCCCGACGTCGCCCAGGTCGTCCTCAGGTCACCACCGCCCCCGCCCCATGGTCCCCGCCCCATGGTCCCCGCCCCGCCCCGCCCCGCCCCGCCCCGCCCCGCCCCGCCCCGCCCCGCCCCGCCCCGCCCCGCCCCGCCCCGCCCCGCCCCCGCCCCGCCCCGCCCCGCCCCCGCCCCCGCCCCCGCCCCTCGGGTGGCGACGAGACACGGGGGGGGGGGGGGGGGGGGGCCGACGAGTGAAGTGAGAGGTCGGGAGAGGTGAGGGTGGGGCGAGAGGTGAGGCGGTGAGACGAGGTGGGTGATGGTGGGGTCCGAGGAGGTGATGTGCGAGGTGGATGCTCGTGGCGCTGGCGGGCTGTCGGTCGGGGCCCCCGGTGGGCGGCTGGCATCATGGGGCGCCCCGATATGCCCCTGACCCACCCGCCCCTGACATGCCCCCTCTGACATGGCATCTGACGTGCCCCCACTCATGGCATCTGACATGCCCCCTCTGACATGGCATCTGACGTGCCCCATCTGACATGGCATCTGACATGGCATCTGACATGGCATCTGACATGGCATCTGACATGGCATCTGACATGGCATCTGACATGGCATCTGACATGCCCCCTCTGACCCACCCGCCCCCTCTGACATGGCATCCGTTCGCCTGGCTTGGTGGGCTGCTGTGGTCGCTGGGGGCACGCAGGTCGCCCGCCCCGATCGAGTGCCTCGCCGCCAACGGGGGCGACGAGCGCCTCTCCAACTGGCTGGTCCGCCCCTCCCCCGTGCCTGGGGTTGCTGTGAGCGCCTCTCCAACTTGGTGTCTGGGCCCGCCGTGTCTGGGTGTGTGCCTGGGGTTGCTGTGAGCGCCTCTCCAACTGGCTGCCGGTCCGGTGCCGCTCGTGGGCCCCCGGGCTGCGCTGCAGTGTGGGCGATGGCTCCTTGCCATGACCTCTCCGTCGTGGGGCTGTGTGGGCTGTGTGGGTGTGGCCGGGCTCTGGCTGGCTGGCGGGCGATGGCTGGCTGGCTGGCTGGGACAGCTGTTTACGGGGAGCCCCCAGGGGTCACTGCTCTGACATCGTCTTGGGCTGTGTGGGCTGTGTGGGCTGTGTGGGCTGTGTGGGCTGTGTGGGCTGGCTGGGACAGCTGTTTACGGGAGCCCCCAGGGGTCGCTGCTCTGACATCGTCTTGGGCTGTGTGGGCTGTGTGGGCTGTGTGGGCTGGCTGGGACAGCTGTTTACGGGGAGCCCCCAGGGGTCGCTGCTCAAGTTCGAGCCGCTCCAGATGAGCCGCTTCCTCCACGGCTGCGAGGGTCCGCCCGCCCCGCCCCGCCCCGCACCACCCGCCCTCGTCACCCGCCCCACGCACCACCCGCGTTCATGATGGACGGTGATGACACGGCGGGACGCCGGGGGTGGGCAGAGTGGATGGTCAATCCGCTCACGGTGTGTATGTATGGTGGGGCCGGGGGCTGGGCAGAGTGGATGGTCAATCCGCTCACGGTGTGTATGTATGGTGGGGCCGGGGTGTGGGCAGAGTGGATGGTCAATCCGCTCACGGTGTGTATGTATGGTGGGGCGAGTGGATGGTCAATCCGCTCACGGTGTGTATGTATGGTGGGGCCGGGGGCTGGGCAGAGTGGATGGTCAATCCGCTCACGGTGTGTATGTATGGTGGGGCCGGGGGCTGGGCAGAGTGGATCGTCAATCCGCTCACGGTGTGTATGTATGGTGGGGCCGGGGTGTGGGCAGAGTGGATCGTCAATCCGCTCACGGTGTGTATGTATGGTGGGGCCGGGGGCTGGGCAGAGTGGATGGTCAATCCGCTCACGGTGTGTATGTATGGTGGGGCCGGGGTGTGGGCAGAGTGGATGGTCAATCCGCTCACGGTGTGTATGTATGGTGGGGCCGGGGTGTGGGCAGAGTGGATCGTCAATCCGCTCGACGGGGCCGTGGCCGGGGGGCAGACGCCGGCCCATCACCGCCGACGCCACACAGGACGCGGCGCCCCGGCAGGCAGCGGCAGCGAGAGCGGCAGTGGCAGCGGCAGTGGCAGCGGCAGTGGCAGCGGCAGTGAGGGTGCCTCGGGCGGGGACGAGGGGGCCGCGGGGGAGCGGCGCTCCCGGGGCGGCAACATCGCCGGGGCGCCCGGGCTGCTGGGCCCCCAGCCGGGCGGCGGCACCTCGCCCCGATCGCCCCGCAGGCCACGGCCACACCCTGACATCGCCACCGGTCCGCCCAGGACGACGCCACCTTCCCCCCAACAGCGGCAACGGCCCCTCCCTGGTTGGGGGGCTCCTCCCGGCCGCTCGTCCCGTCTGCTCGTCCCGTCCAACCTCATCGGCTCTCCCGCCCGGCTGGCTGCCTCTGGTCTGGGTCCGTCTGGGCTGGCTGCCTTGGGCTGGGTCCGTCTGGGTCGGTCTGGGTGGGCAGCCTTCGGTGAGGGAGCCGCCCCTTCGCCGCTGACGGCCCGCTCGGCCCCGGGCCAGGAGGGCCAGGGCAAGGCTTCCCCGGGATCGCCGCGCAGGCCCCGGCTGGCCCACCGTCACCACCGCCACCCCGGGGGGCCTGGGGGCGGCCCGGGGGGCGGGGCTGGGGTGGTGTGCCTGGCCTACTCGGAGCGGCTGCACATGCTGGCCTCGGGGGCCGCCGACGGGTCGGTGCGCATCTGGCGGGCGGGCATCCGCCCCATCGACCCCGACCAGGAGGCCGCCCTCCGCGCCCACAGGCACCCCCGCCCCGGCCAGGCCGCCCCGCCCGGGCGCCCCGCGGGGGGCCCCCCCAGTGGCCCCCCGGCCTCCCCCAGCGGCCCCCCGGGTGCGGTCTTGCTGCGGCTGCCCCCAGGCGCGGCCCCGCCCCGCGAGGAGGCGCTTGGGGCGCTGCCCGTCCCGGGCCCCGAGCCCCCCGCCACCGTGATCACGGCCCTGGGGGCCCCGGGGGGCGGGGGCGCCACTCGGGTGCGGGTCGTGGCCGTCCGGCGGGCCGCCTCCGACGTGCCCATCGGGCCGCCCTCCTCAGGGTCCGGCTCCCCATCGGCCCGCACCAGGGGCTCCCCATCGGCCCCGGGCGCCGGTGCCGGAGGCTCCCCGGGCGGCAGTCCCGGCCTGGCTGGGGCCGGCAGCCCCGGCGGGGTTTGGTTACCGCCCCCGGCCCCGGCCCCTGGCCCGGCCCCGGCCCCGGCCCCCGTCGGGCCGTGGGTGCCCTCGGCTGCGGCCCCGTTCACGCCGCCCCCCGCCGCCGCCCCCCGGGTGGCCTCGGACCCCAAAGGGACGCCGTCCCCCCCGGGGCCTGGCAGCGCGCCCCGGACCTTCGCCCTGCCCCTGGCTGCCCTGGTCGGCAGGCCGGCGGCCGACCCGGGGGCGCCGTCCGGGGGCGCCGCGGCCCATGTCGAGACGGCCCTGCCCTCCCCGCTGCCCCCCTCGAGCCTCCCCGCCTCCCCCCTCCCCGCTCCCCGCCCTGGCCCCGCCTCCTCCCTCCCCCTCCCCGCCTCCGCCTCCCCGCCCTCCCCGCCTCCCCTCCCCGCCTCGCCTCCCCGCCTCCCCGCCTCCCCGCCTCCCGCCTCCCCGCCTCCCCGCCTCCCCGCCTCCCCGCCTCCCCGCCTCCCCGCCTCGATTTGCCTCCCCGCCTCGATTTGCACTCCCCGCCTCGATTTGCACTCCCCGCCTCCCAGCCTCCCCGCCTCGATTTGCACTCCCCGCCTCGATTTGCACTCCCCGCCTCGATGTGCACTCCCCGCCTCCCCAGCCTCCCCGCCTCGATTTGCACTCCTGGCCGTGGGGCCGCCGTGGTTCGCCGTGCCATCATTCCGCACCTTCCGGGGCTGGGGCTGGGGGCTGGGGGCTGGGGGCTGGGGGGCTGGGGCTGGGGCTGGGGCTGCAGACGTTCCCCTCGCTGCCCACGGCCGAGGCGGACGAGGCGGACGAGGCAGACGATGCCGGTTCCCCGACCGCCCCGGCGGCCCGCCCTTCGCCCGCCCAGCCGCCAGGGGGCCGCCGGGTCGCCCCTTGCCCTGGGCACGCCGCCCCCCGCCCCCCGGCCTTCGGCATCCCGCCAGGGGTCCCGGCCCCTCTCCCCGTCACGCCTCCGCACCGCGGCCGACAGGCCCCCGGCAGCAGCCGGCAGGCCGGGGTCGGGGTCGGGGTCGAGGGCCAGGCCATCGTCGGCATCCCGGGGACCGGCGGTCCGTCAATGCGGCCCCTCCTGCCCCTGCCACCCTGCCCCATGCCCCTGCCACCCTGCCCCTGCCCCTGCCCCTGCCCCCCTGCCCCCCTGCCCCCCTGCCCCCTGCCCCCTGCCCCCCTGCCCCCCTGCCCCTGCCCGTCTCTCAAAAGTCTCCGCCTTCTCGTGCGGCCGTCCTCCTGTGCAGGCCGGCACCCGGCCGCCTTCTGCCCGCCCCCAGGTAGCCGGCGGCGCGGCGACGCCCCTCCCCCTCCCCGAGGCCCAGGGCCATGGGGATGCGGACAGCCCCGGCCGGCTGGTGCTGCCCCCCGCCAGCCAGCGCACCCCCGGGACGGGCGGCTCCCTGACGGCCCGCACCAGGGAAACCACCTTCCGCGGCACCCCGCCCAAGGTCGCCCCCTCCTCCCTCCCCTCCCCCCCTCCCCTCCTTGGGGCCGCCAGGTGTGGTGCGGCTCATGCTGCGCGGGCCACCCGATCGGGGCGCTGGGCCCTCGCACTCACCAGTCCCTCCGCGGCCTGCCCCTGGTTGTGTGTGGGTGGTTGCTCTGGCTGCCCCTGGTTGTGTGTTGGTGGCTGCCCCTGGTTGTGTGTTGGTGGCTGCCCCTGGTTGTGTGTTGGTGGCTGCCCCTGGTTGTGTGTTGGTGGCTGCCCCTGGTTGTGTGTGGGTGGCTGCCCCTGGTTGTGTGTTGGTGGCTGCCCCTGGTTGTGTGTTGGTGGTTGCTCTGGCGGCTGTGGCTTCTGTGGCCGGGGCTGTGGCCGGGGCTGTGGCCGGGGCTGTGGCCGGGGCTGGGCGCAGGTGCGGCTGAGCCGGCGGGCGCTGGCCGCCGAGGCGCGGATGGCTGCCCTTTTCGAGGCCGAGGCCGAGGCCGAGGGCGACCTGGGCCCCGCCCCGTCCCCCGTGCGCTCCCCCGCCCGGAGCCCCGCCCCCAGGGCATCCCCCGAGCAACCCCAGCCCCAAGCCCTCACGGGCCTGGGGCTGGGCGTGGAGGCGAGCGCGAGCGGGTCGCTGTCGCTGCGGGTGCCCTCGCTGCTCGCCAGCAGCAGCCTCGTCCTCCGCGGGACGCCCCCCTCCAGGCAACGTCCGCCCAGCTGCCCTCGCCTCCCCGCCATCGCCACCCCGCCACCTGCCCGCCGGTATCGCTGCCTCAGATGCTGCCTGCTTGTTGCCTCTGATGCTGCCCGTCGGTTTTGTTACCTCAGATGCTGCCTGTTTGTTGCCTCACGTGCTGCCTGTTTGTTGCCTCACATACTGCCTGCTTGTTGCCTCACGTGCTGCCTGTTTGTTGCCTCACGTGCTGCCTGTTTGTTGCCTCACATACTGCCTGTTTGTTGCCGGTGTTCCTCGGGTGCTGGCGCGCCACCTGGGCGGGCGGGGGACATGCCGGCGCTTTGGGGGGCATATGGCGGGGGCATGGCGGGGGCATATGGCGGGGGCATATGGCGGGGGCATATGGCGGGGGCATGGCGGGGGCATGGCGGGGGCATGGCGGGGGCATATGGCGGGGGCATATGGCGGGGGCATGGCAGGGGCCGAGGCGGAGCTGCTGCACCGGTCGGCGGTCATGCGCCAGCTGGAGGAGGCCAAGGACCTCCTCGTCCGTGCCCCGCCTGCCCCCACCCCGACCGCCCTGACCCACTGCCCCCACCCCGCACCGCACCCCCGCACCGCACCCCCGCACCGCACCCCCGCACCGCACCCCCCGCACCGCACCCCCCGCACCGCACCCCCCGCGCACCCCCCGCCTCTGGCGGCCACCTGCGTGAGCCTGCCCCTGCCCCCTGCCCTGCCCCGCGTGCCACCTGGATGGCCTGCCCGTGCCCCCGTCGCATCATGGCTGGGCGCATCATGGGGGGGCGCATCATGGGGGCTGTGCTGTGGGTGGCAGGTGGGGGCCTTCCGGGGCGAACCCGACGGGCTGATCGTCTGCCCGGGCGGCCCGCCCAGCGCCCTCTGCTGCATCGACGGCTGCCTCGTCCGCCCGCCCCGCCCTCGTCCCCCTCACCCAAACGAATCCCCATCTGCCACGCCCACCATCCCCACGGGTGCCCCCATCCCACGGGTGCCACAATCCCACGTGTGTCGTCGGTGTCACCATCCCCACGGGTGCCACCATCCCATGGGTCTCACCATCCCCATGGGTACCACCATCCCCACGGGTGCCCCCATCCCACGGGTGCCACAATCCCACGTGTGTCGTCGGTGTCACCATCCCACGGGTGCCACAATCCCACGTGTGTCGTCGGTGTCACCATCCCACGGGTGCCACAATCCCACGTGTGTCGTCGGTGTCACCATCTCACGGGGTGCCACCATCTCACGTGTGTCGCCCCACGGGTGGCGACTGGGCGCAGGTTGTGGCCTCGCAGGGCGACGTGCGCGTCTACGGCCCGTT
The DNA here is from genome assembly GCA_027972325.1 of Paratrimastix pyriformis. Classification (NCBI taxonomy): domain Eukaryota; phylum Preaxostyla; family Paratrimastigidae; genus Paratrimastix; species Paratrimastix pyriformis. The sequence goes on from JAPMOS010000111.1 coordinate 108,922, forward strand.
GGGGCTCGACCCCCGAGAGCCCCGCCGCCTCGCAGGCAGGCAGCCTCAGCATGGCCATCCGGCCCGGCATGGCACCCGCCATGGGCATGGGCATGGGCATGGGGGCAGGGGCAGGGGCAGGGGCGAGGCTGCTGGGGGGGGACCTCGACACGGCCCAGACGCTGCTCTTCGGCGGCCGGCCCCCGCCCCCGCCCGGCCGGCCCCCCCAGCAGCAGACCTCTGTGGGCGGCCAGTGGGCGCCGCCCCTCGCGGCCGAGATCAAGGTGCGCGCACACACCCCGCCCCTGACCGGGCTCCCCCTGCCGGGTGGTGGGTGGTGGGTGGGTGGTGGGTGGTGGGTGCCAGGCCGGCAGTCCGTTGTGGCGGCGCGCCTCTGGGCGTTCATCGGCCCCTGGGGGGTCGCCTCGCCTGGTCTCACCCCGGCTGCTCTGCTCTGGTGGGCTCTGCTCTGGTGGGCTCTGCTCTGCTCTGCTCTGCTCTGGTGGGCTCTGGTCTACTCTGGTCTGCTCTGGTGGGCTCTGGTCTGCTCTGGTCTGGTCTGGTGGGCTCTGGTTTGGTGGGCTCTGCTCTGCTCTGCTCTGGTCTGGTCTGGTGGGCTCTGGTTCGCAGGGGGCCCACGGGGACGAGCTGCTGACGGGGCTGGCCGAGTGCCCGCCCCAAGGCCTGCTGGCCACGGTGGGCGCGTACGGCTCGGTGCGCTTCTGGGACACCCGTCCGTCCGCCCTCCCTCCAGCTCCAGCTCCAGCTCCACCTCCAGCTCCACCTCCACCTCCACCTCCAGCTCCAGCTCCACCTCCAGCTCCAGAGCTCCAGCTGCCCCCTCGCCCTCCCTGCCGCCCTTGGGTCGCCTCGCCCACCCGGCTTTGCTGGCTGGCCCTCACCCTTCCCATTCCTTTCCCTTCCCTTCCCTTTCCCTTCCTCCGCTCCCGGGGCCGGCCCATTGTCCTTTGCCTCTCCCTCTCTGCACTGGGGGCTTCTGGCCCGTTGTCCTTTGCCTCTGCACTGGGGACGTCTGCAGAGCGGTGGCAGCCTGTGGCAGAGGGGTACGCGGTGCAGGGCGGGCCCGAGGGGCGCCCCGACTTCGTCGACGGGACGGTGCAGGTGCGCCGGCCCCGGGGGCTGCTGGCCGTGTCCCACGTGCAGTGGAACGGGGCCCGGGGCCTCTGGATGGGCGTCCTCGACGACATGCACATCGCCCTCTGGGTCGGCCGCCCCCCCTCCCTGCTATGCCATGCCCATGCCCAGCGGACCATGCCCATGCCCATGCCCATGCCCATGCCCATGCCCATGCCCACCTCACGAACCTTGACGAACCTCTGGGTCGGCCGCCCCATGCAAATGCCCCCCCCCCCCCCCTAACCCTCACCCGCGCATCGCCACCCCACGCCAGCTCATCTGCCCCGTCCTCGGATTGGCTGCGGTGCTGTGTGGCCCCTCTGTGGTGGTTGGGCTTCTGTGTGGGGCCGGTGCAGCGGCTGCGGCCCCGGGAGGCGCCGGTGGCTGTGCCATCCTTCTTCCTGACCGCATCGGCCCCCGAGGCCCCCCAGCCGGCCCCGGTCACGGCCAGCCCCGGGGCCGCATCGAGCGGGCACAATACCCACTCGCCCGCCCGGCTGGGCGCCCGGGCGGCATCCTCGGGGCGGCGCGACTCGGCCTCGGGGCCCTCGGGTTCGGGTTCGGGGCCCTCGGGTTTGGGGGCCGCGGGGCGCCGTCCATCGGTGCCCACCGTGCCGCTCCTGCGCCCCCTGCCCCGGCCCGCGCCCCCCGGCCAGCCCGGCGGCCTCTCGCCCCCGCCCAGCAGCCGAGCCTCGCCCCCGGGCCCGGGCGGTGGGGCGCCCCTCAGCAGCCGCTCCGAGCCGCCCGCCGAGCGGACATCCACACCCACACCCACACACACGCCCCCCCTGCCCGCCCTGACGCCGCCACCCCCGGCCGCCAGCCCGGCCCCCAAGGCCGCCACCAGCCCTGCCCTGGCCCGGTCCCCAGGCGGGGTGGGGGCGCCAGGCCCGCTCGGTCCTGCCCGCTCGCCCGGCCCGCTGCATCGCCGCACATCATCCCGCATGGGGGTCCAGGTCGCCCATCCCCCGCCTCCAGCCCCCCCAACCACCCCGCCTTCCAGCCCCCGCCGCCTCCTCCGACCTTCCGACCCCCCGCTTCGCCCGTGTGCCTGTCCCTGACCTGGATGTCCCTGACCTGGATGTCCCTGACCTGGATGTCCCTGACCTGGATGTCCCTGACCTGGATGTCCCTGACCTGGGTGTCCCTGACCTGGATGTCCCTGACCTGGGTGTCCCTGGCCTGCATGTCCCTGGCCTGCATGTCCCTGACCTGCATGTCCCTGACCTGCATGTCCCTGACCGGGGGGGGTCTGCGGCGGGCATGTGGGCTGTGCGATGTCTCTGGCCGGGGCCTGTGGGCCTGTGGGCCTGTGGGCCTGTGGCCTGTGGGCCTGTGGGCCTGTGGGCCTGTGGGCCTGTGGGCCTGTGGGCCTGTGGGCCTGTGGGCCTGTGGGCCTGTGGGCCTGTGGGCCTGTGGGCCTGTGGGCATGTGGGCATGTGGGCATGTGGGCTGTGCGATGTCTCTGACCGGGGCCTGTGGGCCTGTGGGCCGTGTGGGCGGCCAGGTGGACGCGGCTGGGCTGCCGCTGGAGGTGGCCCTGGTGCGGCTGGTGGGCGTGCCGGCCGAGTGGGGCCACGTGACGGCCCTGGGGGCCGACCGCGAGACGGGCGACCTGCTCGTGGCCACGGCCGACCGCAGGATGCGCCTCTGGCGCCTCGCAGACGCGCCCTCCCCACGCGATGCGGTCCGCACCCTGCCCATGGCCCATCCCATCCGCCCCATGGCACATCCCATGCCCCATGACACCCACCCATCCGCTTCTTGGGGGGGAGAAGTGATGGCTTCCTTGGACGGTAGTTGGTCGCATGGTCCGCTGAGCATGGACATGGGCCTGGGCATGGGCATGGGCATGGGAATGGGAATGGGCATGGGCATGGACATGGTGAGTTGGGTTTGGCCTGCCTGCGTTTGGCCCGCGGGCTGTCCGCCTTCGGGGGTGTGGTCACGACAGCCCATGTCCATGCCCATGCCCATGCTCATGCCTTGCCGCACCCGCACCCGCACCCGCACCCGCACCCGCACCTCTGCGCGCAGATCCTGCGGATCTTTGCGGGGCACCGGGACGTCATCCGGGGCATCCTGCACCTGGCCCGGCGCGACCAGTACGTGACCTCCTCGCCCGACCAGACCATCCGCATCTGGGACGCCACACCCCTCGAGTGAGCGCCCCCCCTGCCGCCCGCCACCAACCCGAACCTGAGCAAAACCCTCCCCATCTGGGACGCTCCACCCGCCAAGTGAGTCAGCCCCTGTGCCGAGCAGTGGGCGCCCCGCCCCCAGAGGCTCGGGCTGCTGGGGCGCGTGCCGTCCGAGTGGGTGAAGATGAGCGCCCAGGCCGACCGGCAGCCGGCAGGCCGTGGACTTTCTCTCGGAGGCTCCCTTCGTGGGGCTGCTTTCTTCGTGCGGCCCGAACCCGAGCCTCGTTTCTCTTTTCGTTTCGGCTGGGCTTCTGTTCCTCTTCACGAGCTCCTGCTCTTCCGCCTCTCTCCCTCCCAACAATAACCAACCAACCAACCCCCCCCCCCCCCCCCCCCCACTCCGTCTCCTTCCGGTCCTGTTTCAGAAGTCTATTTCTTAGTTACGCCTGCCTTTCGCGAGGAGTGCAAGAAGGGGAGGGGAGGGAGGGAGGGATCCCATTGCGAATCGATCGGTCGTCCTTCAGTCTTTGCTGCTTCTCGTTGGGAGGAACAAGCCTTGGAGGCCCCTCTGAAGGGACATAAAAACGTTGGGGGGTGAGAGCGGAGTGGGCAGTCGGACCACAGCGGCGGGTGGGATCCAGGGGGCCCGGAGGAGCAGATCCTGGAGGGGGATGGAGAACAGGGCGGCCAGAGTCGGAGCTAGGCTCAGCAAGAGCTGGGCCGTGAAGGGCGTCATCCCAGGGATGGCGGCGAGAAACCGCTCTTGCTATCCGAATGCCGTCTCCCGAAGGGCAAACATCCGACAGACAGACCGGAGTCTCTTCTTCACGGAGCCAGGGTCGTCGCCCCCAGGTCTCGAGGCTCTGTTGGGGTGACAAAAAAAAGGTGAAGAGGCAATACGTGGACGCGGGGTGCAGGGACCTTGCCCCACCTCGGGTTGGCATCTGCCGCGTGCCGGATCATCCCCATCAGCAAGCTGACCGTCTCGGTGGGAGCGCCACTGGAGAGCTGCACGCTGACTCGTGGCGGTTCCACCTCGGAGTCGCTGTTCCTGCTGAGGGCAGCGATATCGAGGTGGAGGTCAGTCCAGGCCCTCCGGAAGGGCGCTTCCTCGAAGGGGTGCCGCTTGGCAGGCGTTGCCAGGGACGAGGGACCGGGGGGTGGGAGGGGAGGGGGCATGGGCGCTTCGATGAGAACGTAACAGCGGGCGAAGGGCAGCCCAGTCAGGCGAGTCAAGAGCGCGCGATATGGTTCCTGGGGACGGTACTGGTCGCCCGCCCACAAGACCCCAGTGCTCTGGAAGAACATGCAGGCCGCTTCGTCAAGGACCAAATCGGGGCCCAGGACCTGTTGAAAGGCTGGCGCAGCATCTGATTCGCTTGGTCGGTCACGGAAACGCTTGGAGGGCAAGGCAGGAGTCGGAGGAGGCACAGGAACAACACACAACCGTGTCATAGTTCTTTCAAGCAAAACGACACCCTCACGCTCCAGGGACCGCAAGAGTCCGATCCGTTGGAGGAGAGGGCTGGCAGCATTGAGAAAGAGCGGAACGGTGAAGCTGGCTGGACCCGCGGTTGGCCCGAGGGAAAGCTGCGACGTCGCCGCATTTCGGCTGATGGTCTTGGTGCCCACCCCAGGATGGTCGGGGGCAGTCTGCGCTGTGGCTTGCTGGGGAGGCAGCGGTTGGGAGATGGCAGAAAGGAAGACGGAGGCCCGGGAGTGGTGCGGCGCACCGTGGGCTCTGCGGACACAGGGAAAAGAACAAGTGAGCCCCGGACGAAGGCCTCTCGGACCTAATGGCTTTGATGAGGTCTTCAGTTGAGTCATCGGGAGGCGCCGCGTTGCTGCTGTTGCAGCAGATCGCCTGTGTGTGATGCCCCTCCATCATTGGAATGGAGCGAAGTGACAAGAACAGACAAGGTTGCACTGAGGGGAGCAAAAGGCCTTCAAGAAGGGCTCGGCGAGCGGAGGCTGGTCGAAGAAGACAAAAAAACACCCAGGGCCCATCTGTGCACAGGGCTCAGGACCGGCCAGCCCCACGTAGCATCGAAGAGTGCCGTCTTCTGGCTTCACGTCCCCAGCGGCCTGCTCGGCCCTGATGGCTCCCTCGGGTGGGGTGCCGCTGGTTGTCCACACAGATAAGCGAGGGGAAAACTCCTCGAGCACGCTGACGATGTGAGGCACCAGGGAGCCGGTTCTGCAAAAGACAGCGCACTGACCATGCGGTGGAATCCACGGAAGAACTGCCACCGCGTGACAGACCTGGGCGCCTATGTTGAGAGGAGAAGCCATCCGAGCAGCGGAAAAATCTTCGAGATACTCGGCAAACAAGTGCCGGAGGGCCCGGAACTTGGGGTGGGATCGGAGGACAGTTTCACGGTGGGTAGAGCCGGTTGACTCGCGGAGATGCGAACGCAGCGCACGAAACAGTTTTTGCGCGGCGGGGCATCCTGAGGAGTGAGGAGTTCTCTTTGCAACGACCAAGGTGAGTGGGGGTGCCAAACCTTTGAGAATCTTGGCGTAGAGGGGAGAGGCCTCGAAGCTCCGCACACAGAGATCGGCAATGAAATAGCCGTCCCGCTGGAGGAACTCGGCGACCCGCTGGAGGCAATACAAGCCGATCAGCGCCGAGACGATGGACGCTTGCATCTTCCGGGTCGCTGCGTCCACACCTGCGCCGAGAGAAAAGGAGGTCATGATCAACCCAGGCCCGCCCGCGCGGCACGGGCCTATCTGAGGGTTTTCTTTGAGGTGCTCATTGAGCTCCGTGATCATGGAGCAAGTTTTGCTGAAAATGGGTCAGATGATGAACGGGGGATACGAGCGCGGCGACTCAGACCGACTGGGGAGAGAGGCCAGGTCTTGGCCTTGAGGAAGGGCCTCCATGGCCGCGAGTTGCACAATCAAACTGCGACAGGCGGTCAACGTTTGGTCGATGAGCTTCTGGAGGGGCTCGTCCAGGGAGGAGCAGGCAATTTTCACCCGATTGACAAATGGAGCCGCCTCAGTGTCTCCACGCGGACATGTGCTGGTCCGATGAGCTCCGATCAGGGCACCAAACGAGCCCAACTCGGGGTACGGGGGCAAATGCGCCAGGAGGAAGGCCGCGAAGCCCCAGTTGTTGGCACCGCGGGAGAAGAGGGTCTTGAGGAGGGTTGCCGCAGCGCAAAGTTCAGTGGTTCGCAGTTCGTCAAGAGGTTTGACTTCTTGCATTTGCGAGCCGGGATCGGCCTCCAGTGGCGATGATGAGGAAACCTGATTCACCGGAGGAGAGTCGTCGGTGATCAAAGCCATCTCACATTTCGCCAAACAGAGCCTCAATTGGGTCAAGTCCTCGTGCTCCATGGCACGGCGAAGATCGGATGGAGTGCCGACAAAGATATGTTGTTCGTTGGGTTGCACCTTGGCCAGCGTCTGCAACGAAGCAAGCGGCACCAGGGCAGGCTTAACGTTTGGCGCGGCGGCACAGAAGAGGGCCGAAAGGAGGTCGGCTGACCCGGGGTTGAGTGAGAGGAAGATGGCCGATGGACGAGCCGTCTGTCGGCAAAAGGCCATCAGGATGGCTGCACAGAGGGCCGTGGGCCACATGGAGGGTGACACAACGGCAAGGTGAGTCTCGATCTTGCAGGAACGAAATGCCTCGAGGCAGTGCTGGCGAATGGTCTCGGCCAATTGACGATGGCCCGGGCTGAGATGGCAGTTGGAGGCGTCACACTGGGTCAGCGGAACACCGCCGAAAGGAGGTGTTGAAAAACGGGGCGTGACCACACCCTTCAACTGCATGAACTCGTCAACCGACTGGGAGACGGTGCTGGCAGTCTGGATCATCTTAAGTTGGGGGGGTAGAGGAACTCGCTGTTGCTGCCGAGGGAGGAGAGGAGGGGTCGCCTGCCGACCGGACGACCTCCTCATGACTGCGAGTGAAGGGGAGGACGGAGATCGCGCTGAAGCACCACCACTCTTGATTGAAGACGGGGTCCCAGGGGTTTCGCCGCGCTCTTTGGCAAGGTCGACCACCGCGGGAAGCTGAGCACTGCAAGGGGCCGTGCATGGGTCCCCGGGCGGTTGGCCAGGAAAAGAAGGCCATTCGTCGAGGTGGTCACACATTGCCAAAAACCTGATCAGGCTTCCCCTGAAACTGGGTCCTGGTTGGGCTTCATACCGAAGATGGTCCAAGTAGGCCCGAGTCTGGGAGGAAAAGTTGCGTGAGGAGCCGAAAACAGGACAAGAAAATCCAGACATCAAGCGTGGCTTCCCCCGGGATGCGTCGCGTGAGGATGGGTTCGGCCGGGTCGATGACGATGATATTGCGGTCCTGTTCCGCCGACTCGCCCACGAGAAGCACCTCTTCGGCTGGGGGTCTCACTCGTTCGACAATGGCCGCCCCCTCAACTTGACAAGGGGGCTCGACAGAAGCTTTCGCAGAGGGCATGGGCCGGGATTCCATCAAAGGAGTCGTGTTCGTCGAAAGGAGAGGCAACACTGCCTGGGGAAGAGCGATACATTCACCCTGTTCTTGTTTGAGCGGTTGTGCAGCACCAGAGGGCGAAGAAGCGGGCGCCCAGGGCGAAGGAAGTGGCGGGGTGGTCTGGGGGCCTCGGGCCCGGAAGAAGTGCATGAGGGGGCTCTCAGCAGCCGCCTGTGGGGCGAGTTCTGGCTCGTTTGAAGTCAAATGTGCCAGTGCCCCCGGGGCGAGGATTCCTGGTGGAACGGCAAAGATGGGCCGCGGGTCGATCAACGCAAAGGCGGCATTCATCTTTTCGAAAATCATCGTCGGGTTCCTGTGCACGCACAGAGAGAGGTGATGATGGCGGCGGTGTGCGCGCATGCGGTGAGGGAGGGATGGATGGAGGGGATGGGGAGGGGGGGGGGGGGGAGGGAGGAGGGGGGATGGAAATGGAGGACAGACAGACCAAAGTGGCAGCCCTTTGAGTTCGTGAATTTGAGTGGGCAATGGAGAGGGAGTCACCTCAGCGAAAGACGGAAGGCCTGGTCGGATAGAATGCCGGAGTTTCGGGACTATCTCGTCGGTATAGCAAGGAATTATCCTTGGCTGAATGCAACTGACCCGGGAGAGTCCCTGGGAGAAGGCCGGGGATGTCGGACATGTCGCAGTCAACGGCAGTGGCTTGGAGCCGATCCAGATCTTGCAGCGTGAGGGAGGTCAGTGGCACCCGATTTCGGGCAACCAACGAGAGGATGAAATTGTTCAGGTCAGGGCCCTTGTATGGCAGAGAGCGTGCGCGGAGACTTGGCAAAAGGGAAACGAGGGGGTGCAGCAGAGCCTCGTCAAAAAGGGGAACGTGCCGTTGGGGAAGATAGAGTTCCAATATGGGTCCGGGCCTGTCATCATCCTCAACTTGAACCGCTTGGCGAGAGAAGTCGCCATCAGGTTTGGGGTTATCACCATCGAGTGGGTCGGGAAAAATCGACTGGGGACAGCAGGGAAGCGAGCGCCCCTGAGTTGCTCCCAAAAGGAGAGATAGTGACGAGATCTCCGGTGGTGGTTGAAGGGTATTCAAAAGGAGCGGGTCAATCAGCCTGGGCAATGCATCTGCCCGAGGGAAAAAGTCCCAGATGCTGTGCAGCGGGGGCAATCCGGGTGGCGAAAGGCACCCGCATTCGTCGTCCAGGATATTGACATCCACAAGGGAGACCAATGATGTTCCTTCACGCAAAGGAACAGGGAGAGGAGCGACAAGGGCGAGAGGACTACAGAGGGGGCGACTGTAGGTGAGGAGCTCCGTCTCGATGGGACGTTCCAGAGGAAAAACCTCCACCCAGGACTGGTTGCTGCTGCTGACAGGCGGAGATGGATCTCTGGGTTGTTGAATAGGGGAAAGATCGCCCGAATCGGGAGGAGGAGGCGTGGCACCCATAGTGCCCCCAAGATCAACTAGCGAGACGGGATCTCGAAGGTCTTGGACCACACCAGGGACAACAAACCAGGTTTGGGGCAAAGTTCGATAAATCGCCATAATTTTGGAGTGCGGTCCTTCCCTCGCGGAGGGACAGAGAGCCAGAAGGGAAGAGGACTTTTCGTCTGCGGGAGAGATGCGTTGGCGATCCGAAAGTAATTTGTGGGCAAAAAACGCAGCTTCATCTTTTGTGTTCGGGCGCCGCGGCGCCCCAAAGAAACTCGGCTGTCCAAAAACCGTTTCCGGAAGACAACATGACCGCTGGGAGATAGCGACTCAAGTTTTAGTTTGGGCAGCTCGATGGTGTCTCCCAGAGCAAACAAATCTTCCATTCCACATCATCCTCCCCCCCCCCCCCCCCCCCCCCTTTTTTTTTCCTGTTTTGCCTTCTCATCCGCTTATTTCTTCGTTCTTCTCCGGCAATTGCCCCTAACACGTTTTTCCCCTCTCATCTCCAGATGAATACTGTCCCGGTGGTCGGACACCATTTCCACAGGGCTTCCGCATCATTCGGATCAAAACACGCTCTTCACAAACTCTCGCGAGATTTTTCAAACTGTACAAAAGAAGGCCGGGAGGAGAGAGATAAAGAAGAATCTTCGGAGTCATTTTTCTTCCTGAGGGCTCTTTTGAAGGCCAGCGCTGGCCTTCCTGAAGAGAGGAGGAGGCGCCAATGCGCCGGTGGCGACACTTTCATTTGGGGGCTCGACCTCATCCGGTTCCGGCTCCGTTTCGTCCTCGTGCTCCTCGACTCCTTCGCCTACGTCATCATCTGCGTCGTCATAATCAGGATCGATCGGCTTACACGCTTGCGAACATGGGGTCTGCGAATCAAACCAGTCGGACTCCTGACTGAGCGTCCATTCTTTCTCGCATTCGTCCAAATCAGGAGTCTCGATGACATAATTCCCTAGGGCAGGGGGGAGGGGGGGGAGGAGGGAGTGGAAAAAACCAGAGCATAAATGCAATGTCAGAAACAACGCAGAATGGCTGACCTTTACCCTCGAAAACGTGGCGAGCTGGGACAAAATCGGGACATTGGTGGCTTTTTTCCAGCCTCTCCCAAAAATTCGGGTCCTCATTGCGAGGGCAGGGCCTTCGGCTGGCCTCGCTGCTGCTTGCGGCCGGTTTGGGTCTGACCGGGCCGAGTTTCACAGGAATTTGTTCCAGGAAAGCCTCGGCTCGCTCGTGTACGGCAAGCGGTGGCGATGGCGCGGCAGACATGCCCAAGACGAACGTCAAAACTTCACGAGAACGCTGTGACCCTGGCTAGGGAGGTCGCCGCATTGAACAACGCGGATGAGCACGCCACACGAGCAGAAGCCGCTGATCGGCTCGAAACATCGCAGCGAGTCTAGCGGTGATGCAGGTGAGAAGAAGGTCAAGAAGGAAAAGCACAAGAAGGAAAAGAAGGAACCGAAGGTAAAGAAGGAGATGCTCGGCTACACAAACGATGCGAACCCCTTCTTCGACTCAAAGCTCTCGGAGGACTTTGTCTGGGTGAAGAGAAACGAAGCCCTGCGAAATCAGGGAATGGACCCCGAGAAGATCTCTTCCGCCCAACGGAAAATGCTCTTGGAGGAGCGGAAGGTTTGCGTCCCCTCTTACGTCACATCACATCACATCTCTGCTTTTCTAGAGGGAATTGCTGAAAGCCCGCCAGCGACGTCAAGAGCGTGATCTGGAGCGTGCGCAATGGGAGGAGGAACGGGTCTGCCCGCTGACACTCCTCCTTCGTCCCATCTTTCATAACTTCTTGCATTTTAGGCCACCTTGGATCGTGAGCGTGACAAAATGGACTTCAAGGACTGGGAGAAGCAGGAGAACGAGTTCCACCTGCGCACTGCCCGCCTCCGGTCGGAGATCCGGCTGAAGGAGGGACGAGCCCGGCCCATTGACTACGTGGCGCGGAACCTGACCTTGGACGATGACGAGGCCACAGATGAGAAAGACCAAAAGGGCGCGCCTCAATCCACCCTGTACTGGACCGCGGGCAGCGTCTCCATCCAGCCGCCCCAGGCGGGGGACGAGGGCTTCGACGAGATGCTCCTCGATGAACCCGAGCATATGTTTGCGGTCCGTGCCGACTGTCGGTGCTCTTTTGGGGGTGGGGCGGGTGTGGGGTGGGGTGGGGTGGGGAAGATCCCTGACTTCCCTGATTTGCCGATTCTCACCGTTGTCCGCCCGCCGACAGGATATGCCCATGGAAGAAATGCTGCAGACCCAGACCGAGATCCAGGCTTACCTGGAGCTGGACAAGCCCCGCAACAAGGAGTTTTGGCAAGCGATGCTGGTGGTCTGCGAGGACGCCATCGCCCAGGCCCGCATTCGCCAGGGGGAGCCCATCCAGGCCCCGGCAGCCCCGGGAACCGAGGCGGAGAGCACCGAAGTCCCGGTGAACGATGCCGTCCTCGAGGACGCCCGGCTGCTGATGCGGGGCAAATCGACGGGCCAGCTGAACACCCTGGAGGCCGAGATCAAGGAGACCCTCCGGGTGGGCGGCCCCGGCGTGGATGTCGAGTACTGGGAGGCCATGGCCAAGCAGCTCATCCTCTTCCGGGCCAAGGCCATCCTTCACGAGCGGCACGCGCGCATCCTCGAGCGACGCCTCAAGGCCCTCGAACAGAAGATGAGGTCACTCTCAGATACGCACGCTTACCCGCGCACGCTCGCCCACGCGCCCACGCACACGCTTGCCCCACACGTCTGCGCACTGCTGGCCGCAAATGACATGGTTTTCTTCTTGCTTCTTGGGCCCTTCCCCCCCGACCCACGACGCCCACAGCGCCCGAGAGATGGAGCAGCTGCGGGCCCGCCAGCAGCAGTTCGAGAAGCGCTTCGCCGAGCCCACCGATGCCACACCCGAAGCCCCTGCGGCCACCTCGGACGCCACCGCGACCGCCACAGAGACCGCGACTGCAACAGCCACAGCCACAGCCACTACGCCGGAAGGCGCCCCTGCAGCTGGCGAAGCCGGTGGGGCTGCTCCTGGGGATGTGGAAGAGGTCCCCGTCCCGGGCGTTGCCGACCTGACCGAAGAGCAGCGCAAGGCCCTCGCCCTGCAGGCTTCCGCTCCACGGACAACCCCCGCGGGCGATTTGGTGGTCTGTGGGGGCGGGGGTGCGGCCTCCCACCGAGTGGTCATCGCTCCCCACACATCATCACACTGGGCCCCTCTCCGTCACCCTTCCACCGACCAGCACGAGGCGATGCTGCAGCAGATGGAGGAGTTCCAGGAGGGCGACCAGGAGTCCAACTTCAACGACGTCGTGGCCCTGAACAAGGTCCGCACGCACGCACGCACGCACGCACGCACGCACGCACGCACGCACGCACGCACGCACGCCTTGTTTCACTTCCTGCTCTCCCCTGGACGCGCCTCCCTGCACCACAGGTTTACCACTGGACCGACAAGTTCAGGCCCCGCAAGCCCAAGTACTACAACCGGGTGCGGACGGGCTACGAGTGGAACAAGTACAACCAGACCCACTACGACCACGACAACCCCCCACCCAAGGTGGTCATGGGCTACAAGTTCAACGTCTGTTTTCGGCTCGGGCAGCGCGACGACCCGCCAATGCTCACTGGGATCATCCATAGCCCCCACACACACACACACACACACACACCATCAACATCGTCCTTCTTCCTTCTGCTTCTGTACAACACACGCACACGCACGCACACACGCACACACGTACCGATGGCCGCAGATTTTCTACCCGGATCTGATCGACAAGACCCAGGCGCCCCGCTACTTCGTCGAGGATTGCCCCGGCAACGATCTCTACAAGATCATCCGCTTCCACGCCGGCCCCCCATACGAGGATGTTGCCTTCAAAGTCGTCAACAAGGTCGGTTGTGTGCCGCGCTGCCCCCCTAGTTGTTGGTGGTCTAACCCTGGGCGGATCAGCCCCTGACTCATCCTGTGCTCTTCTGCTCGCACCACGCATTGACAGGAATGGGAAATGGTCCCGAAGAAGGGCTTCCGCTGCGTCTTCGAGAATGGTATCCTCCACGTCTTCTTTAACTTCCGGCGGTACCGCTATCGCAGATGAGGTGCAGCACAACACGTTTCCTTTTTGTTTGTTTTAAAAATTTTTACCTTCCTCTTCCCCGCCCGACGACCCTCTTTTGCTTCTTGTGAAAAATATTTTGGCACACGGCGCGCGGGCGCCGTCCCCGTTGGGAAGGTGGGCCGGGAAATGTCGACCTCCGCCGGCCTTGGCGCTCCACCAAAACCAGAACCAAGAGACCGCGACTCCGAGAAATCTATGGTCAGACCAGGAACCTTTCTCCCCACCGATGCCCCGTGGGGTCTCTCTGTCCTCTCCTCGCTGGTGTTTTTGCGGACATATGCAGCCACCCTCCCTGATGGGCGGAAGGAGACCCCTGCCGAATGTATCGCCCGTGTCAAGTCTGGCGGCATTCCTGATGTCCTGAGCCGAGACACCCTTTCAATGTTCACCCAGGAATTTCCATCTTGCCCATTTCCCCGAGATGGCGAATGAGATCACCTCGGCATTTGGCCTGGTGGCGCAAGGGCTGGTGATGCCGAGCATGCGGTCGATGCAATTCGCGGGGGAGGCCATCAACCGGTGCAACCCGCGTCTGTACAACTGCGCCTACACGGCCATCGAGAGCTTCTGCGACGTGGCCGACCTGCTCTACCTGCTCTGCTGCGGCTGCGGCTGCGGGTACAGCGTCCAGCGGAGGCACGTGGGCAAGCTGCCTCCCATCGCGGCTTCGACGGGGGACGCCGAGGTCGCCCCGATCCGGATCGCCGACAGCAAGGAGGGCTGGGCCAACAGCCTGGCCGCCCTGCTGGCCAACCCCCGGGCCCGCTTCGACTACGGGCTGCTCCGCCCCAAGGGGGCCCCCCTCAGCACGGGCGGCTCGTCGAGTGGCCCCGACTCCCTCCGCCAGATGCACGACAAGGTCTGCCGGGAATGTTCCTCTCGCCCCAGGGGTGCCATGCCGGGTGGGGTGCCATGCCGGGTGGGGTGCCATGCCGGGTGGGGTGCCATGCCGGGTGGGGTGCCATGCCGGGTGGGGTGCCATGCCGGGTGGGGTGCCATGCCGGGTGGGGTGCCATGCCGGGTGGGGTGCCATGCCGGGTGGGGTGCCATGCCGGGTGGGGTGCCATGCCGGGTGGGGTGCCATGTCGGGTGCCGGGACGCGTCTTCCTCACCACATGCTGCCTATGCCCGCCCCTTCCCAGGTCCGCGCCATCGTGCTGGGGGCCGTCGGCAGGCAGCTGGTGCCGCTGGAAGTGCACGACATCATCTGCCACATCGGGGACGTCATCGTGGCGGGCGGGTGCCGGCGCTCGGCCCTGCTGTGCCTCTTCGACGCCGACGGTCTGCACCGCGGGCCCGCCCCACTCCCCCAGCATGCACCTCCTTCCCTCCTGCATGGTGCCCCGCTCTCGCCCCGAGGTTGGGGCCCTCGCCCCTAGACTGGGCCCGCGACCGCAGATGGGGCGCTCCCCTGACTCCGGACTCTAGCTTGCACCAAATGAAGCCCGCACCCTCACTCGCACCCTCACTCGCACCCGCACCCTGACCTGTCCCGGGTCTGCAGACGAGGCCATGCTGGGGTGCAAGCAGGGCAGCTGGTGGCGCGAGCACCCCGAGCGGGCCCGGGCCAACAACAGCGCGCTGCTGCACCGGGGCGACCCGGCCCTCCACGAGAAGCTTGAGGCCGTTGTCGCGCGGTGCTTCGCCAACGGCACCGGCGAGCCCGGCATCTATCTGACCAACGGTCGGCCCGCCCGGCTGGGGATGGGCATCCTCCGCCCCCCGCCCGCCCATCCCTCGACCGGTCCTCCCCGACCAGTGAGCGATTCAGGGGTCGCCCTCGCCTCCCCCCCCTCACTCATATGCGCGCGTCCTCTGGGCTATAGACTGGGATTGGGGCGCCAACCCGTGCGTGGAAATCGCCTTGCGCAACAAGCAGCTGTGCAACCTGACCGAGATCAACGTGGCCGCCTGCCGCGACGCTCAGGTCCCTGCCGCCTGCGCCTCCTCCGACCCACCGACCCGCCCACCCACCGCACACGCACCGCCCAGCCGCCTCAACCGCCCCAGCCGCCCCAGCCGCCTCAGCCGCCCCAGCCGCCCCAGCCGCCCCAGCCGCCCCAGCCGCCTCACCGATTCTCCTTCTTCGCACGCATACCCGTCTCTGCCTCTGCCTCTGCCTCTGCCTCTGCCTCTGCCTCTGCCTCTGCCTCTGCCTCTGCCTCTGCCTCTGCCTCTGCCTCTACCTCTGCCTCTCTCTACCTCTACCTCTACCTCTACCTATAGGACTTTCTGAGTGCGGCTGAGGGGGCTGCGCTGATCGGGACGCTGCAGGCCGCGTACACGGACTTCCCCTACCTGCAGCCCCAGTGGGCGGCCAACTGCCGGGCGGAGGGGCTGCTGGGGGTCTCCATGACCGGGATGGCCATGCGCTGGGGTCTCCTCACCCCCGCCACACTCGAGGTCCGTCCCATGCCCCCCACGCTCGGTCAGACCCGCTCATGTCCGCCGCCCTTCCCGTCATTTCGGCGCGTGTTGACAGGCGGGGGCCCGCCGGATGGTCGAGGTGAACGCGGCAGCGGCGGCCCGGCTGGGCATTGCGGCGGCGTCTCGGATCGGGTGCGTCAAGCCCAGCGGCACCACCTCGGCCCTGCTGGGCGTCTCGAGCGGCATCCACGCGGCCCACGCCCCCTTGTCCGCACCCAGCTGCCCCACCCCCATCGCTACACACCACGCACACAGACGCCTCACCCCGGTTCTTTCCTGTTTGACACACGCCACCGGCCCTCGCTGCGATGATTGGGATCGCTGGGCTGCAGCTACCTGCGCCGGGTCCGGGTGGAGCGGTCATCGCCTCTGGTTTCCTTCCTCCGGGACCGGCTCCGGCTCCGGGCTCCGCACCTCCTCAGCGACCCGCTGGCCGAGGCCGAGGCCCAGCCCCTGGGCGCCGCGCAAACCGGGACCCAGCAGCAAACCGGGACCCAGCAGCAACAACAACAACAGCAGCAGCAGCAGCAACAGCAACAGCAGCAGCAACAGCAGCAGCAGCAGCAGCAGCAAGAACGAGAGCGAGAACAAGAGGCTCGGGAGCGGCTGAAGGATGCCCTGCTGGGTCGGGCCGGGGGCGAGGGGATCCTCCTGGAGCCGGAGCCGGACACGGACGCCCTCGCCGCCGAGCAGGACGCCAGGGCGGAGGGCCTCGCCCCCGCACCACCCACCGCCAGCTCCGGCACAGCCCCCAGGCCGCCCGGCGGTGCCCAACCGGGCGGGGTGGCGGGTGGATGTCCGCACCCTAAGGCGATGCTGCTGCAGCTGCTGGCCCCGGATGAGCTCAACCCGGCCAACGCGGTCGTCACGGTGCCCATCCGGATGCCGCCCGGCTGCATCACCAGGGCCGAGGGCGCCCTGGCCCTCCTCAACCGGGCCGCCTACATCCGCCGCCACTGGATCAACCCCTCCCACCGCGCAGGTTCGCCACTCCCTGCCCCCGCCAACAGTTCCTGCCCTGCCCCCGCCAACAGTTCCTGCCCTGCCCTGCCCTATCCTGTCCTGTCCTGTCCTGTCCTGCCCTGCCCTGTCCTGCCCTGCCCTGCCCTGCCCTGCCCTGCCCTGCCCTGCCCTGCCCTGCCCTGCCCTGCCCTGCCCTGCCCTGCCCGGTTTTGCTCTGCTCGGATCGGATCGGTGGGGCTGTTCAGTCTCCCCCGCCCCACATCTCGCCTCACACCCCGCATCTGCCCTCACCCCCCAGGGCCGAACCAGCACAACGTCTCCCTGACGGTCACCTACCGGCCCGAGGAGCAGGAGGAGGTCAAGCGATGGATCGTGGAGCACACCGACCAGTACTCGGGGCTGGCCCTGCTGCCCTGCGGTGAGGTCGAGCTGCCGTACGCCCAGCTGCCCTTCGAGGAGCTCCCGTCATCCCCCGCCTCGGCCCCCGCCTCGGCCCCCACCTCGGCCAGCCCCCCACAGGCCGAAAGGGGAGTCCATGCAACCGGCCCCAACGACCACGACCAGCCCGGGACGAACTGGGAGTGCCCCGCCTATCGCGCCTGGGAGCAGGCCTGGGCCGAGGCTGGCCTCGACCGGGGCGACCCCTTCGAGGGGGTTCGTTGGCCCACAGCCGGCCAGGAGGACCGCCGCATCTCCATGGCCGCATGCGCCGCCGGCACCTGCGACACCCTCTGAGCTCGACGCAAAGGCACGCAGACGCAGCACACTGATATTGTACAGCAGAAAGGCCCGGACACGCAGCACACTGCGATTGTACAGCAGCAAGGCCCTACTGGGTGGCTGTCGCCGGGGTCGTGGCGGCGGCGGGTGCGGTGGCGGCGGCCTGGCGAAAGGAGGTGCTGAACCGGCTGGCCAGGAGCCCCATCCCCGGAACGGGGGCTGGGGCTGGGGGCTGAGACCCGGGGACGGCGGCGGGGGCGCCGGCGCCTTGGGCCTGTTGGGCGATTTTGGCCTGCTGAGCCTTGAGGGCTTGCTCCCGCTTCAGCCGCATCCGCTCCTGCAGCTCAGGCGCCGAGGACTGGGAGGGGCGGGGCAGGACGGGGCGGACGGGGCGGGACAGGGCGTGATGAGGCACATATGTACATGCCGGCTCGTTTGTGCGTTTATTTCGATCGGATTTTTTGAGCTTTGAGGGGGTGGTTTTGAGTTCAACCCAGTGCCAAAAGAGCGACCGACGCGGCCCATCCCTCCCCTCCCCCCCTGGCCCAGCAACCGAACAGCCGCGGGTGGCGGCAGACCCGAATTTTGGCCTCCTTCTCGGCCCGAGCCTCGGCCAGGAGCCGCCTGATCTCCTCATCCTGGGGTCCCGGCCCGAGAGATGCGGCGCGGAGAGAGGGAGGGGAGATGGGATGACTGCGACGCGAAGCATCGCCATGGATCCCTGAGGAGAACAGAGGGCAGGGGGCAGCGGGGGGCAGACCCTGAGACGCCGCCGCTCGCGGGCATCCAGGGCCTCGGGAGCCACAGCGGCTGCCGCCTTCGTGGGGGCAGGCGGGGCCGGGTTCTGCTTGGCCACGTCGGTGGCATCGGCCGACGACTACCACCACGGGACGGGAGGGCCGAGCGCCGCGTTAGGGCAGACGGAGAGGAGAGAGGCGGGGCGGGGCGGGGCCTGTTTGATGGGTCTGGGCGGACCATGCCCGCCTGGACGAGGGACTGGCGGATGGCCCGCTCGATGTCGGCCTGCTCCCGGTTGAGGCGGCGCCTGCGCACCTCCTCCTCCTTGAGGCTGAGCTCGAGGGCCTGCCGCAGCTGGGCCTCCTCGGCCGCATCGGCCTCCTTGGCCGGGTCACCCGCCTCGGCCCGCTGCCCCCAACACAGCCAACAGTCCCCGATGGAGGCGCAAACAGCAGGCAGCAACAGAGGCGGGAACCGCGGCAGAGGGCGGGAGAGGCGGAGCACAATCCCGCCCGGCTGGCGGACCTGCTGCTGAGCCGCCGGGGCCGGGGCCGGGGCAGGCGCCAGGGAGAGGACCCGCTCCTCGAGCTGCAAGTTGCGGCGGCACATGAGCTGCTTGAAGGAGATGAAGTCGTCGATGGCCAGCATGAAGAGGAAGAGCGACTTGTTCACCGGGTCGGCCGGGTCCACGGCCATCCGCTCGAAGGCCCGCTGGGGATGCCCCGACAATGGTCAATCGAAGGCTCATGGCCCAGACCGCCGCGCCGCCAGACCTGCGATTGCTCTTCGGTCGCGCCGAGCTCAGTCAGATGGGCCAACAGGAGAGACTCGCACAGGTCTTTGTATCGCTGATGAATGGTCGTGTATTCGAACTTGTTTTCCGACTCGAGCGTAAAGACGAGGCAATTTTGGTCGATGAATTGCTGGACGAAGAGGATGGGTCGGAAGTCAGAGCCGGACTCAAAAACGATAATAGGGGGAAGCGGACATGAATGGGCTCCCGAAATTCGGGGGAAGTCAAAAAGGCCGAAACGGACTCCACAATCCAATCGTCCTCGCTTCCCGTTTCAGTTGGTGTCGTCGCGGCCATTCAAACAAAAAATTGGGGGGTTGTTCGGCCCGCAGCGTCAACCGCTCAGCGCTCGGTCGTCTCGTGTTGCGACCACGTGCGAGGGCAAACTATAAATTTCAGGGCAAACATTAAATTTCACAAATGTTGGACCACTTTCATTTCCCCGCCACTCCATCCCACCGTTTTCACAAGATTTGGAACGACACGGGTTTCACAGCCTTCGGCGCCTCTAATGCTGCAGGAACGCGGAAAAACGCCTACTTTTTGTTCGGGGACAACAGGGTTGGGGGACAACAGGGCGGTTGCCGGAGAAAAAGGAACAGGATTCATACACAGAAGACGCAGAAGCAAGAGAAGGGGGGCCAGAGCATCGTGCGGTCGATGGGGATGAGGATGGAGGACAGTATGAAGAGACTCAAAAGTGTGTCGGGGTCCCCGATGATGTGCCGGCAGGGGTGGACGGTCCCCGAGAGCTCAAAGAAGTCAAAAAAACAAATTTCGAATTGAACCGATGAGCATACCGCCGTTGGTTTTACGACAACTGCTTCGTCAAGCTCGGGCATCGGGCCTTCTGAACATTGCTCAGAAATCGCTCCGGGCATTTCCCCCTGAACTGCTCTCCTACGAGGATACACCTGAGGGAGGTCCGTCTCTGCCCGCAAGCGGATGATCATTCGTCTGAACCATTGAATAACCATAGAGAATTGGTGGGAACACGAACCCGTCTGCCTGCATGCTTTCGATGCTCTGAAATGTCCATCTTTTTCTCACCGCCTCCGCTCCTTCAGGTGGCCAAGGTCAAGGCGCACGACAATCTGATCAGCCAATATCCAGAGGGGCTGATGGTCACCTTCCGGTGCTGCACGCTGATTGATCTGCACAACAACGAGCTGGCCAGCCTGCCCGAGGACTGGGGCGGCATGCAGAGCCTGGCCGAGCTGCGGCTGGGCCACAACAAGCTGGCCCGGCTCCCGGCCAGCCTCTTCCAGATCCCGGCCCTGACCATCCTGGACGCCTCGCACAACCTGCTCACCGAGCTGCCCGAGTGCCGCCCCCTGGCCCGTCCCGCGGCCCCCGCCCGCCCATCATCGGCCCAGTCCGCCAATCCGGCCGGCCTGCGTCCCGTCCACACGGGCCGGGCCCGGGTGCCCCAGGCAGCGGGTCTCCGGGACACGGTGGGTTTCCCCACGGGCGAAGTGGACCCGCCCCGGCGCGAGCTGGCCGGCGTGGGCGCGCCCGCGGGTGGCCTATTCGAGCTGTACCTGGGGGCCAACCAGATCCGCCAGGTGCCACCCTCGCTAGTGGCACTCATCGCGCCAACCATCCGCCAGCTGGACCTCTCCCAGAACCGGATCGGGGCCCTCCCACAGGTCGGCCCCCCCCCCCCCCCCCATCCACTCATTCCATCGGGTCTTGAATTCGGCTGCTGTATCTCTCCGGGTCCCCCCTCCCCCCCTCCCCCCCGCTCCACCACGTAGGCCATCTCGGAATGCGAGAAGCTGACCCGGCTGGTGGTCTCCGGCAACCGGCTCACAGACTTGCCCCCGCTGCGCAACCTGCGCAACCTGGCCACCCTCGGTTCGCATTACCCACCCACGGACCCACGGACGCACAGATCAACGGGCGCACGGATCAACGGGCGCACCAACGGGTGCACGGACCAACGGGCGGCGCACGGATCAACAGACGCACGGACGCACGGACGCACGGACGCACGGACGCACGGACGCACGGACGCACGGACGCGCATGGGCACACACACAGGTGTCCATCTCACCCTGACCGTTCCCTTCGACGGGCTGGGCGAACGTCGGGCAGATCTTCGGGAAAATTGCCTGACCCGGCTGCCGGCCCTGCCGCCACAGCCCCCGCCCCACCCGGACGCCCCGCAGGCTGTGCCGGCCCTGGTCGAGCTCTTCGCGGCCCGCAACGGGCTGGCCTCGCTGGACGAGGTGCTGCCCCTGTCCAACCTGCGCACCCTCGACTATCGCGAGAACAAGGTCCGCCCCGCCGCCCCGAAGCGCCTGCGTCCACCCCATCAGCCCGTTGCTTCGCCCTGGCGCTGTTACTACGTGCCCTTGCTGCCCCTGCCCGCCCTGCAGCCCCCTGCCCTCTGCCTCTGCTGACCTCTGCCCTCTGCCTTTGCTGACTCCTGCCATCTGCCTCTGCTGCCCCCTGCCCTTTGCTGCCCGTGAGCTGCCTAGTTCGCGAATAAACGTGGTGGGGGGTTCCCTCTGGTGGTCAGGTGAGCGAAGTGCCGGAGGGGCTCACCAGGCTCGAGTACCTCGGCTCCCTCGGTCCGCACCCACCCCGCACCCCGCACCCCGCACCATCATGCCACGGGACCCGCTTTCCTGTGGAAACCTTCCGCATGTACTTTCTGGTGGGCGCGCAGACCTGACCATGAACGGGCTCGAGCAGATTCCGGCCTTCCTGGGCTTCATGCCGCGCCTGGTCCGCTTGGCCTGTGGGTCGCCTGTCACACCACGCCTCTTCGCGCGTGGTCCTCTGTGCTGACCTGCTTTCCTCACCGCCTTCGCGGCCGCGTGGGCAGCGGGTGCTGCTGCTCGAGGGGAACCCCTGCAGGGCCCTGCGGCGCGAGATCTTGGCCAAGGGCAGCGTGGGGGTGCTTGCTTGGCTCCGCTCGCGGGCCCAAGGCGGTCCCGACGATCCCAGCGAGCCCCCTGCGGCCCCGGGGGCGGCCCGCGGTCGGTCGGACAGTCCCCAGGCCCTCCTCGAGACGGGTCGGTCACGCTGCTTCGCCTCCGCGGCCTCGCCAGGGAGGCCAAATCTCACTGACTTTTCTCTGGTGGTGGTGGGATGGGACGCTTGGCTCGGTCCTCGGTCGTGGGTCCTGCCGGTGCCGTTTCTCCTCCAGAGATTCGCAACGCAGCCGCGGGGTCTGTCTTTTGGGCCCAATGGGGCCACCCTCAGGCCCATAGTCATCACTCATCAGGCCCATGGTCATCACCCATCAAATCCATGGTCATCACCCATCAGCCCCCCGGGCACCACATGTGCTATTCCAACCCGCGACGAAATTTGCACCTGCACCTGCACCCGCATTTCATCTGGGTGGGGTTTCGGGGTTGGGGTGCCGGCGCAGGGGCGAGGTGAACCTGGAAGGGCGCGGGTTGGCCGAGGTGCCGGCCATCGTCTTCGAGCAGCCCGATCTGCGGGTCCTCCGCCTCGCCCGCAACAAGCTCACCGTCCGTGCGCCACGCACCCGCACCCGCACCCGCACCCGCACCCGCACCCGCACCCGCACCCGCACCCGCACCCGCACCCGCACCCGCACCCGCACCCGCACCCGCACCCGCACCCGCACCCGCACCCGCACCCGCACCCGCACCCGCCTTGCTCCAACAAGCTCACTTTCGGTCATTCTTTGGTCATGGGACACACCACGACAACTGTGACCTGCGGTCGGGCCATAGCAACTGCCCGATGCTGTCGGTCAGCTGCGCCAACTGACGAGCTTAGACCTCACCCGGAACCAGCTCGCCCAGATCCCGACCGTCCGTCGCCCCCGCTTGCACAAGCCACCATCCCGCTTGCACATCACCCTCACCCATCTGGGGCAGGCACTCGCGGGAACGGATGTCCACGAGCTGCTGGCTGCGTATAACCAAATCAGGCGCGTCCCCGACCTGGTCTGCCGCCCTGGCCCAGCCCGACCTCCGCCTCGTAAAGAAGCGGCGGTTCATGGCTGCGTTTCTGCTCACCGGTGCCCGTTTTTTGGGTGGGGCTTGTATGTTCCGTTTTTGGGTGGGGCTTGTATGTTCCGTTTTTGGGTGGGGCTTGTATGTTCTTTTGGGATGATCGGCGACGGACGAGCCCAGGTGCTGGGCATGCCGCTGACGGCGCTCGATCTGAGCGGCAACCCGCTGGGGGCCATCGACCTCAGTGGGGCCGCCCTGTTGCAGGGCACCCTGCAGGCGCTGAACCTGTCCATGTGCCGCCTGACCCGGTGGCCTGAGGGCATCCTTCTGTGCCGAGCCCTCCGGGAGCTGAAGCTCAGCGACAACAAGGTCTGCTCGACCCCGAGGCCCCACACAGCGCATGATGTCGGGGCTGGCTTTGATGCCCCGTTTTCCCCACAGATACCCGAGATTCCGGCTGAGGTGAACGCGCTGCGAAATCTGGAGCTCCTGGATCTGTCTGCAAATTCCCGGCAGCATGGACACGGGGCTCATGTTTCTTCCAGGACGAACAACAGCGTGCGCTCGTTGCCATACGCACTGTGCCGCCTGCCTGTCTTGGTCTGGCCTGGCACCAGCAGAGTGCACCCGCTGATCACGCCTTCATGGCTGCGGTTTTTCAGAGAGGCCTTTTGCTGGAGGGCAACCTGATCGTGCAGCCAAGGCGCGCCGTCCTGGAGAAGGGGACGCCGGCCGTCCTGAAATGGCTCGAAGAGCGAGGGCCAGAGAGCTGAAACATGCTCGTCAAACTCTTCAGACGAACCCTCGCGAATAGGCCAGGAGGAAGAACGCGTTTTTTGTGATCCGAAAAACCGCAGATCGAATCCGACCAAGGGCACGAGATGGGGGAGGAAGAGGGGGTTGATGGATCGCGGGTTGATGGATCGCGGGTTGATGGATCGCGGGTTGATGGATCGCGGGTTGAAGGATCGCGGGTTGAAGGATCGCGGGTTGAAGGATCGCGGGTTGAAGGATCGCGGGTTGATGGTGGTTAGGGTTGATGGTGGTTAGGGTTGATGGTGGTTAGGGTTGATGGTGGTTAGGGTTGATGGTGGTTAGGGTTGATGGTGGTTAGGGTTGATGGTGGTTAGGGTTGATGGTGGTTAGGGTTGATGGTGGTTAGGGTTGATGGTGGTTAGGGTTGATGGTGGTTAGGGTTGATGGTGGTTAGGGTTAGGGTTAGGGTTAGGGTTAGGGTTAGGGTTAGGGTTAGGGTTAGGGTTAGGGTTAGGGTTAGGGTTAGGGGTTAGTTAGGGTTAGGGTTAGGGTTAGGGTTAGGGTTAGGGTTAGGGTTAGGGTTAGGGTTAGGGTTAGGGTTAGGGTTAGGGTTAGGGTTAGGGTTAGGGTTAGGGTTAGGGTTAGGGTTAGGGTTAGGGTTAGGGTTAGGGTTAGGGTTAGGGTTAGGGTTAGGGTTAGGGGTTAGGGTTAGGGTTAGGGTTAGGGTTAGGTTAGGGTTAGGGTTGGG